>OY730196.1:96855258-97057258 GCA_963422505.1 Pseudognaphalium luteoalbum
TCAAATCATCAACCTGTGCAGCCTTAAGCTCCAAATTCTTGATCTGAGTAGCCCTGAGCTGCAATAATTGCGGTCTGATCATCAAAACGTTTGCTTAATTGCTCCATTCCCTCAAAAGCTGTTGAATAGACAGGAGTTGTGGCTATGGTGGTTGTTGTTGTGGAGATCGTGTTTGTTGTTGAAGGGGTTCGCTGACCAGATTCTTGAATAACTATTCCCATTCTCTGGCGTCTCCTCAGAAGGTAAATCTGAATAAGATGGAGAAGACCCAACTGGTCGCTTTCCAGGGTTCCTCGGTACGTGAACCCTCCCTGCAGAAATCCGTCGCAAGATACGCTTAAAGCGTCTGGGATCTGCGATTTGAATACCATCTAAAGCAGTTCGTGGGGCACATCACCCTCAGAATCGGGTGGTGTGGGCCCACCACCACCACCATCATCATCAGAATCAACATTCTCAACCTGATCGATGTCATTCAAATCCTGAGCGACCTCCCGTATCACCAAGTCATCCTCATTCATCGGAGGTATCATGACGTCCTCAAAACCTTCGTTCGGTGGCGCAACATAGTTTTCATTACTACGTGCCTAAACAGTTCACGATCTGTCAAAATCTGTTCACCCTTTGGCGCTAATTTGCAATCGTTGAAGACGCGTAGAAGCATGGGCGTCGGAACTAATAACGAACGCTGATCGGGAGCGATGTCTAGATTCAAATCGTATCAATAGTAGCTGCACAACCGCGAATACTGCAGCCACTTATCTTTCCCGGCGTGGATGTTCTTAACCATATTTCCAAAGATATATCCGCTAAAGTTGTACGGCTTGTTGTAGACCAGTGCCAACATCAAAGATAGAGTCAAATGACTCGTAGCATCATATCCTCCTTTCATTGGAGATAAGCAGACAATCACGATGTGGCATGGATTACCGGCATAGATATTGTTTTCTGAAATCGGAAAGCTGATTTGCCGGATAACCCATTCGCTGAAGACGACCACAGATAAAGGTTATCTCAAACGTAGTCGGCATTGTATGGGTATCGTTGAATTGGAGAACCCGACGAATAGAGTTCTCTGTGATCTCAATCTCCTCGTCAAACATTGTAGAGACAATTCTCGGCACATCACCCTTAGTTTGAATAAACACATGATCATAGAACTCTTTGATCTGATTCATGTAGACCGGAGTAGATGCAGTGATAGCATAGTAAATCCTCGATCGTCATAAGAACTCAATCATTGGTCTGAACGGAACTGAGTTTGCATGCGTTGACTCCAGGAATGCAGTAATGTTGTGACGGGTGTTGCTGCGACGATAATAGTTTTGTAAAGCAGCCATCTGTAAGCTAAAATACGAAAAAAAGATAACCAGAAACATTGTTATAGAATTAGCACAAATACGCAGAAAGTAGTAAACAAAATTCTGTTTAAGACGTCACTTGGGAAGTGACGCATGAACACTACCGACACTTAGAAAGTGTCGCAGGAAACAGTGTTCAAAATCAGAAATCAAGTATAGCGTCACTTAGGGTAAGTGACGCTATCAGGCGTCACTGGTATAAGTGATGTGGCCAAATCATGCGTCATTAGATACGACACTTAAGAAGTGTTGGGTCAAAATTATGCGTCATTTAGCATAGTGACGATAACCTAGTGAGTCACTTAGGAAGTGATGGTATAAGTGTCGGTATAGACAAGGGCGTCACTAAGTGAGTCACTTAAGGAAGTGACGCATAGATGGGCGTCACTCAGATGAGTGACGGGCTAACAATTGATACAGGCAAATGCGTCACTAAGAGAGTCACTTAAGAAGTGACGCAGTAAAAGGCGTCACTAAAGAAGTGACGGTATGGATTCTAAATTACTAAAGACCGAATGATTTCTCGTTTGAATACCATAGACCAAGATTGGGTCTATGTTTGAGATAACCAAAAATTTGCTTTACCGCCTTCATGTGAGACACCTTGGGTTTGGCTTGAAAGCGTGAGCAGACGGATACCGCGAACACAATATCCGGTCGAGAGGCAGTCAAATACATCAAAGAGCCTATCATTGAGCGATAGTCCTTTTCTTTGCAATCTTCCTCATCCTCAGCAAGTCTAAGTTTGTGATTAAGTTCGATAGGAGTCCCATAGGTTTTACAATTGAGCAGGTCATATCTAGTCAACATGTCTTTGACATATTTTGACTGATGAATATAAATACCTTTTGCAGACTGCTCAAATTGTACACCTAAAAAGAATTTGAGCTCCCCCATCGCACTCATCTCAAACTCAGACTTCATGATCAACTCAAAGTGCTTGCACATTGCCTCATTTGTAGAGCCAAAGATAATATCGTCTACGTAAACCTGCACAAGTAACATATCTTCTCGATCCCCAGTCTGTTCTTTACGGATGAACAGAGTACTATCAATATTCCCTCGAACAAAACCATGCTTGATTAGGTGAGTAGTGAGCCTCTCGTACCAAAGCCTCGGAGCTTGATGAAGACCATATAATGCCTTGTTCAATTTGCAAACATACTCTGGATGCTCAGGGTCTTCAAAACCTAGAGGTTGTTTAACGTACACATCCGTATCCACTTATCCATATAGGAAGGCGCTTTTAACATCGAGTTGGTTAACACGAAACTCCTTGAAAGAAGCGAACGCTAGGAAGATACGAATAGACTCAAGTCTTGCCACAGGAGCAAAGACTTCATCATAGTCCAAACCCTCGATTTGACTAAAACCTTGAACCACCAATCGAGCTTTATTATGAATCACTATACCCCGATCGTCCATCTTATTTTGAAATACCCATCGAGTGCTAGTTAAGTGAGCACCTTTGGGTAACGGAACTATATCTCAAACGTGTAGCTTGTTGAACTGCTGTAATTCTTCTTGCATGGCCTCAACCCAGGATGGATCTTTTAAGGCCTCATCAACCTTCTTGGGTTCAATTTGGGATAAATGACAAGAATCTATCCGAGCAACCAGATTCAACATTTCTTGATTTGGATTTTTTTTCACTTGTTGTCTTGTTTGAACCGCAGCATTAGGATCACCAATAATATTATCGATTGGGTGATCCCTATGTACACGTGTCACTGGGATTACATCCGGCGCAAGTACTAACTCCAAATTGTTCATATCCCTTTCAGTGGCAGGAACAGTTGTAGTCTCAGGAGCAGTAGAACTTGCAAGTTGCACAGGTTGTTGTGGTTCCGCATCTTCTTCATCATGAGCGTTAAAGTTGGTGAAGACAGTTTCTTCTTCTTCGGCTTCCTCTAAAGGAGGCATATCGGGATCATCAGGAAGATCTTTTGCATTAATCGTTCCTGAAGTCGAAGGAGCATTCGAAGGTGGGATAATAGGAGATGGTGTGAGTGTTGGAGGTGATGGTGTGGGTGTTGGAGTAGGTGTTGATGTAGGTTTTGAGGTAGATGTGTCTTGACATAGACTGATGCCATGAAGTAGGGTAATCAACTCCTCCTCTTCATCATCTTCGGGTATGTCGAAAGAGTTAAACACATCTTTATAATTTAACAACCAATCCAGACCCGTTCCTTGAGGAGGATCCGTGTAACGTAAGCATTTTACCTCAAAATGCTCCTCCACCTGGTGTGTTGATTTAATGTAGACTCTTTTGTTTGGAGAATTAACTGAATAACCAAGAAAAATCCCTTCAACAGCTTTAGCTCCAAACTTTGAGACTTTTTCTTTTGGGATCATAATCAGACACGGACACCCAAACGGCTCTAGAAACTGCAGAGTTGGCTTACGGTTATTGAAAAGTTCATAACAGGTCTTGTTCTTTTTCTTAACCGTGAGCACTCGATTCAGAACGTAACAAGCAGTACTGACTGCCTCAGCCCAAAATATGATAGGTAGCTTAGAATCAGCCAGCATAGTCCGAGCTGTCTCGATAATAGTCCTATTCTTACGTTCTGCAACTCCATTCTATTGAGGAGTTCTTGGAGCACTGAACTGATGATCAATGCCTTTCGTGGCACAATATAACTCGAGAGTTGAATTCTTGAATTCAGTTCCATTGTCACTTCGCAGTCTCTTCACCTTTAAGTTGCACAGATTTGCCAACTTATCCAACAGTTACATCAAAATATCTGCTGTTTCACTCTTCGCAGCAAGAAAGTATACCCACGAAAATCTGAAGTAGTCATCAGTGACTACTGAGCAGTAAGATCGACCATCAATGCTCTTAGTGGAAATAGGACCAAAAAGATCCATATGTAAGAGCTCCAGTGGTGCAGCAATAGAATTCACTACCTTAGACTTATGGGACTTTTTGTGGAGTTTCCCTTTGTGGCATGCAATACAGTCATCTTTTAGAGCAAAGGACTATTTTGGAACTCCGTTTACCAAATCATTATTTATGAGGAAATTCAATTTGCGAAAATATATATGTCCCATCCGTCGATGCCAAAGTAGTGATTCCTTTTCCGAAGCCTTTGACAGGAGACAAGTGTATTCATCTGTAGTCTCCACAGTTCGCATGTTCATCACATAGGTATTGTTTCTCCGTGGCGCCCGCATAAGCACCCATTCTTCAGGGATAACGAAACCCGACTTCAAGATCACACATTCTGTTTTCGTGAATGCTGTGGTATAATCCTTATCACAGACTTGTGAAACACTCAACAAGTTGTGAGTGAGTTGAGCCACATAGTTCACATTCTGAAAGCTAACTTTCCCATTAGTTAGCGTTCCCTTTCCTGTGTGGGATAGTAGTAGTTACACTACTGTCAGATGGGTAATGGTATATGCTTGATTCTAAAATCGTTGCTCTTTATAAGACTATCCTTCTCCAAAAAAGTAAACAAAATTTTCAAAATTGAGTTAAAAATGTATTGAAAATGAAAAAATTTAGACGAAGAATGATTTACTTTGGGAAAAAGGACAAATAAAATACAGATTCTTCTGAAAAATTAGTTTAGTAATCCCATAAAGAGCATCGCATGACTAAGCACACAACAACCCAACTTTCGATTCGTGAGGTATCTTGAGCCATATGAAAAGCATTCACTTTTAATGCTTCACTTTTTCGATTCTTGAGTGTGCCGATGTATGCGTTTAAAATAAGAACTTGCTCTTGTTATGCATTTCGAATCCGAACTAGTGATCAAAAAGGAGATCGAATCACATCATTCTTGAACCCATCCATACACCCGAAAATAAATACGTTACCCCTTACCTACTCAAAAGCATCCTTCAAACTTCATAAAAAGTTCCAAAGATGAAAGAAGAGAAGTCACAAGGATATGACGTCAAAGAAAGAAAATATCCAAGAAAACTCGAAGAAAAGAAAGTCAAATGGAGAAAAGACTCCTCCCGAAAGAAAAGGGCGTCAATCCTTCCGAAAAATTCAAACTTTCAACTTTCCGCTTCACCAAAAACAAAAACCTATGAAGAACCAACACAACCCCCTCTCATACCACCAACCTTCCACTCCAAAAACCTTACATCCCCTCTCCTTGAATGATTGTGGCTAGATCAACTTCACGCTCACCTAAAAGGTAACGATTTGATTCTTGATCAAGCCTATGACGATAAACGATACATGACTGGCGTTCTGAGTGATTAATAATATAATAGAATAGGAAACCCTAAACACTTTGAGTGATTTGAGTGACCACCTTGAGAGGATCGCCTAGTCATGTATCCAAGATCAAAAGCATGCTCCTAAAGATTACAATCCTTCCTTTTCAAAGAACAAGTATTTTACTTTCCCAAAACCCATTAGTAAAAAGTTCCGCCTTAAAATTATTTTATCTTTAACCATGTTGAAAATCAAGTTTGCTTGAGGACAAGCAAAGTTCTAAGTGTGGGATACTTGATATCGCGTAAAAAGTCACGTTTTTACTACCGATATCTCTCTCATTCTGGAACGATTCTTAGCACTTTAACTCAAAAACATTACAAGTCAATAGTATTATGCCAAGATGGTCAAAACAAGGTTGCACGATGAAAATCAAGCAAAACGGATGAAAAACGAAGATTTCACACACGTTTGAAGATTCAAGACATCAAAACGAGATTTCAAGACAAAAGTGCCCATCACCAACATCCACCTTACTCAAGATGCCCGTTTTCAAATTACGAATCCAACAGAAGAAGAATCAACAAAAACGGATGAAGAATGAAGATTCTACGTACTCCAGAAGATCCAAACGATTCGTACGACACATCTAAAGTTCAGAGACATATTTTTGGGATTTTATTTCATCAAAAGCTTCGTTTTTGAATTACGAATCCAACGCAAAAAGAATCAATGCAAACGGACGCATAACGAAGAAAACACGCACGAATCGAGAAACGAGGCAACAGGCAGCGGACTGGTGCGGGTAGCAGCCAGCCGCCGCCGGCTGCCACCCCCTGCACACTTCCCGCTTTTTGGTCCTTTCGTGTACCCGATGCTAGACCTTTACGTGTTTTTCCGTACCCGGTGCACCACCTTTTTCGTACTCGGTGCCACCACCTTTTCCACATTTTTCTATTGTGAGCTTCCACTTTCTAAAATGCACCAAAACTCTCCTATTTAAATAGGAGGCATGAGGCTCATTTGCAAAAACACACCAATACACCTAGGCACCTACACACTTTCACACTTTCTTTCTCTAGCTTCTAGCTTTTCTTTCTTTCTTTATTTTCTTACTTTAAATTAGTATTAGGCTAGTTAAAATAGAAGCAAGGAATGTGCTTGTAGTCCTTGGTGAGGAATGTATTTGTAATCTTTGGTGTACGCTTGGAGCAACTCTTATTAATTCAAGTCTATTCCTTCTCGCATATTAATCTTGGTTATTTCCATCCTTATCTATCTTGATTAAATATGTAAACTTTAATTATGCTAGAGATAGTTTGTGTCATGATTAGCGAGTAGATTACTATTGTATTTTTTGTGATGTAGTTAGCATATGTAATTATGGGATGACTTTAATTGCGTCGTGAAATAATATGACGGCCCCTATTCGACTGTCTACTTGGTATAGTGCTGGAAATGCTTTTGAGCAAAGTACAAACGCATGGAAGCCGGTAACGACTGAAGGTAGTTCTATTATGGATCGACGTTAAAATGGAAACTTTATGAACGGATTTACCTTATGATTTTAAACCTAAAACTTACATTCGCCTTTCGATTAACAAACGTGATTGTAACCTTGTAAAGAGGAGTCCCGAACCTTACTACTTGGTCAATAGTTATCTGTGTAAAACTATGCTTTTAATTGTAACGTCATGCGGGCATCATAAAATGCAATGTGATTACGTGGAATTTCCATGAGTATTGTACACTTGAAATCAGAATGTACTTATCATGTAAACATCGCGAAGCAATTGAATTCACAATGGAAACATCGGTAAACGATTAAATACATTGTGGACTACCATAGCATTTTCCGACATGGTCTGGGTTTAACTTTATGCAAAAAGCCGTCAGCATTTTAATTAGCGTTTTAATTAGATTAGTTAGTTTAGATTAGATTAGGTAGGCTATAGGCTAAATAGCCATTTACGAAAACCTAGGGATTTGTTAATTGTATTGAGAAATGTAAGTTTAAAATCCAACTTAAATCGATACTTTTCCTTAACCTATGAAATTTAAAGTAAGGTACGTAAGAAACCTCAACACTTTCCTTCGCTTACCATGCTTAAACTTCATTAATAGGAATTGATCAACTAAGTCCGAACGTATTTGCTAAGTTAATTGTCTGCTAAATTTATAGTCTTTATGGTATTAAGAACGGTTAGACTTGTTATAGACTTGCTACTCTATTCCTTCGCCCATGAGCAAATGTGTTCAATAACAAGGGCCACTGACTCCCTCACGGGAGAGTGTGGAGAGTTGAGCATTGTTTGTCTGATCAGAATCATGACACCGTGGTTCCTCGTGACATATTAGTTGATAACCGACTAATAGGAAATCTATCAGTTATACCATAAACTACCAAGTCTAGTAAACATTCCAAATTTAGTAAACATTTTCCCTACAAGTCATCGTCCCACATTATAAGCTAATGAACTCACAATAAATACTCCTTTTATTATCCGATTTACCATCATCTTTTATTCGCTTTATTTAGTTTACTTAATTAACTGAACCAAAAACCCCCCAACGCACTCTTTTAAAACCTTTACTAGAAAAGAAAGGTTGATTGGATCACCTCCGTTTCAATTCAGTTTCTCTTTAAGAACGACTCTAGGTCATACTTACCATCTACTAGCCTTTGGTTCAGTATTAGTAAGTCACACTTAGACCCCAGCAAATACAAATTTAAAACACCCACCGATGAGCGTTGCGAACCGCTCGTGATGTAACATTCATTGATAATGAATATTAAGTAATAACATTAATTGATAACGAACATTAAGTGATAATATTCATCGAAATGAATATTAAGTGATACCATTTATTGATAAATGTTATAGTTTTTTTGGTTCTTATAACCTTCATTTTGGTGAACATTAAGTAACAACATTCATTTGCAGGTATATCAAATGATCACATTCATTGATGCGAATATATATCCTGTGATAACTCTCATTGATAAGCAACAATAAGTGATAACATTCATCTAGGTGAATTAAGTGATAACATTTATTGATCAATGCTAGGATTTAATTTTGTTATAACATTCTATTTGATAAATATCAAGTGATAATATTCATTGATAATGAACATTAAGTTATAACATTAATTGTTAACGAATATTAAGTGATAATATTAAGCTAAATGAATACTAAATGATACGGAGTACCATTCATTGATAACGAATATTCTTTAATAACTTTCATTGATAACCAATATTAAGTGATAACATTCATCTAGGTGAATACTAAGCGATAACATTCATTGATAATGTTAGAATTTAATTTCAGTTGTTATAACGTTCACTTTGATAAATACCAAGTGATAACATTCATTGATAATGAATATTAAATCATAACATTAATTGATAACGAACATTAAGTGATAATATTCGGCCAAATGAATATTAAGTGATACGAGAGTATCATTTAATGATAAATATTATAGTTTATTTCAATTGCTATATCGTTCATTTTGATAAACATTAAGTAATAACATTCATTTGCAGTTATATCATGATAACATTCATTGATAACGTATAATATGTAGAAACTGTCATTGATAATCAACATTAAGTGATAACGTTCATCTAGGTGAATATTAAGTGATAACTTTGATCTAGGTGAATATTAAGTGATAAATATTTATTGATAAATGTTAGATTTTAATTTCAGTTGTTATAACGTTCATTTTGATAATATCAAGTGATAACATTAATTGATAATGAATATTGAGTTATAATATTAATTGATAATGAACATTAAGTGATAATATTCAATCAAATAAATATTAAGTGATACGGAGTACCATTTATTGATAAATGTTATAGTTTATTTCAGCTGTCATAACGTTCAATTGGTTGAACATTAAGTAATAACATTAATTTGCAGGTATATTAAATGATAACATTGATTGATAACAAAATTCTGTAATAACTCTCATTGATAACCAATATTAAGTGATAACATTCATCTAGGTAAATATTAAGTGATAACATTTATTAATAAATTATTGAATTTAATTTCAGTTGTTATAATGTTCACTTTGATAAATATCAAGTGATAACATTCATTTATATGTATAAAATGATAATATTCAATAATACCGAATATTAATAAATAATACTCATTGACAATTAATGAACATCAAAAGATAACATTCATCTAGATATGTAATAACATTAAGTGAATATTAAGCCAAGGTAATCCACATCTATTGCTTCATTACCTTTTAACTAGGTTTAGTCTTACCAGTTTTTGTAGTCGACGGGCCTATATTAAATACTTTGTAATGATAAATATGTATGACTTAACATTCATTTTGACAAATTATAAATGAGAGCATTCATTAAGATAAATATTAAGCAAAAATATTTATTAATTAAAGTAATATACTTGTGTAATTAAGCATGGTATTTTGTCAAGTTGCGGTAAATTTCTAGACATGATCGACCCAATATTCTTATTAAAAAATGATTAATCCTCTTGATACGAAATGCTTCACCTCATCAACATCGGTTTAGTACTTTGATCTTACATGAATGTTGACCCATTTAACTACCTTGAACGTTGTTGACATGTTTTACACCAGTTGACACAAACACAAGTGGACTTTTATCCAAAACTTTACTATCTGCATAAACAATTGAACACAATATTGCAAAGTACGAAATTTAACTCAATACAACATCAACAAATATTTATACAACCAATGAACTACAATTAAAACTCAGAGCTTATATATATATCCATACCCTAATTCAACATAACTCCTTCTAAAACATCGATGAATTCATATTCAAACAACGAACCATTAGATATCTCATGTTTGTCGTTTGACTCCACATGGTTGATCGAATAATATCATCAATCAAATGGATTTCTTATGGATCTTTTCTCCGTTGTCGTCTAATTGTCTAAGTTTTATATTCCTAAAACCAAGATATATATGAGATAAAATATCATAACAAAATACGTTGATAAATAATAAAGCATTGAACAAAAACATGCAATATTCATCAGCACACTCAAATTACTACCAAGTTAGTCTAAACATTGTGATTCAAAAGTAAAGATTGTTGGTAGTTGTATATTTGGAGTCCTCTAACACATCACTGGTTACTCTTATTATATATCACATAAATTGCCCAACATAGAAGAATAACCTACAAAATCACTCCTATCTCATTCTAACACATCACTCGTTTATCCTATTATCACATAAAAAGACCAAAAATTTAAGGACTTACCTAGCAAATCACCTATAATACTATAATGTACACGACAAAACAAGTTGGGATACATGAACAAGAAAATTTCATTCCATTATCGGTTATACCTTAGTGTATCTGAATGAATCAACATTACAAACTCAAGATTCATAAGCTAATTTTCTAAATTTGATATTACAAACTCAATATTCATAAGCTAATTATATATTCATGTTATGACAAATATACTTTATAAGAACCTCTTCACCCTCAAACCGCATCTTGGAACTTTATTTCAGCGGGTACTTGTTAATAATGGATCGAAATCAACGTGGTCTGTTCACAAAAAATCAGCAAACATATTTTCTCTCATGAGTAGATAACAACAAGCTACACAGTATTTTCTCTTGCAAAATGCATAGTTAAATTATGTGCAAAATAGATTGACAACACCATTGTAATCTCATACTTTCAACCCACCTACATAGTCACTAGTAAAGTTCATGTAAAACAAACTCCATGTCTTCACAGAGCCAAGAACCCTTGATACACCCATTTAATCTTACTAAACTAAAGATAATAAAAATGCTAATATCCATCACACAACAATGATGTTGAGATCTACACAACATAATACACGTCATCATCCTACTCATCATAATAGTTCAACTAATTTCCCCACTTAATGTCCAGTTAGTTAGTTCGTTAGCATTATGTTATTTTATTATCATTCTTGTAGTAAGTAGTTGTATATGTATAGAGTCATAACAGTTTGTACAGGCAATTAAATGGAATACAATTTCTCTCAAACTTCCATGGATGTATCTTCACATCTTCTTTGATTTCTGTTCATACCATGAGTTGTAACATGGTATCAGAGCCTGAATTCAATTAGTATTCAATTCAACTTTTGATTGCTTCCGCATTTTCAAGATTCATTCACAGTTCTTCATTAATTTCTCGTCACTTTCTTGAACCGTTCTATTCAAGAAACTTTGATTGTGAGATTTTATGTGAATTTGATTCTCATTGATTGTGAACAATCTGAGAATTTAGTTTTTTATTCTTGTTCCTTATCACTTTCGTTTTCTATTCTCGATTGATTCAAGGATTTATCTGTTTCTTGTTATGTTACTTTGATCATTGCACACAAGGTGTTCGATCAAATTCCTCAAAGAAATTTACAATATGTCTACATCACAAAATGCTCCTGAAACTTATGATCCTTCGCACTAGGGATGATCACGGTTTGATCGAAACCGACTAAACCGGCCGAACCGGAGTGATTTGGTTGGTTTGGGTGGTTCGAATATTAAAAAATAGGCCAACGGCTTTTCTTTAGCGTAAACCGTTTATATGGTTTGGTTTGCGGTTTAAGGGTCTAAACCAGCCGTTTAAACCAAACCGGACCGTTTGTGCGTGTGTGTGTGTGTGTGTGTGTGTATATATATATATATAACATACTTTTTATATATGTGTATATTATATTATATAAATAGAATATATACATTTTATGATTTATATCATGAATTAATTACAGAAATATAGTACTCCGTATGCACTTTGTGGTATGGTTTTTGGTGTTGCTAGACTTGTAATAGCACATTGATCTTTTAAGTATTATGTCTTGTTGTTTCACTACTAGTCCTTTTCTCGTATGAACTTCGTAGTCTGTTGATTTGTGTCAAGGTATTGTATGCACATACAGTAACATTTAATTTCAAATGTTTGTTTTGATTGTTAAGTACTTAACTACAATTAAGTACCATTTACATAGAGCTTAATAATGTGACTTAATATCATATTGTACGTAAATGGTTTAAACCGTAAAACCAACCAAACCAAACCGTTTAATTATTTTGGTTTGACACAATTATTTGGTCGGTTTGGTTTGAAAAAATGTCAAACTTTTAATACTGGTTTGGCCCAGATTTTGAGTAAAAACCAGCCAAACCGGACCATGATCATCCCTACTTCGCACATCCTTTATCTTCATCATGGTGAACATCCTGATCACAAGCTTTCAACTCAAGTTCTCGAAGGAGACAACTATGGACATTGGAAGAAATCGTGTGAAATAGCACTAGTTGCAAGAAACAAATTAGGCTTTGTTACTGGAGCATGCAAGAAACCAGATGCAAATTCTCCTCAATATTCTCAATGGATTCGCTGTGATAGTATGGTTATGTCATGGCTCTTGCATTCGGTTAACAAAGATATTTCAGAAAGCCTTTTGGATTGTACTTCTTCCGAACAAATATGGTTAGAAGTAGCTCAACGTTACGGTCATAGTCAAGGAACAAGGATCTTTCAGGTTCAACAAGAATTGTATCTCTGCCCTCAAGGTAATCTCTCGGTGACTGCTTACTTTACCAAAATGAAAAAATTGTGGGATGAATATTCTTCTCTGGTCAATATTCCTGCTTGTACTTGTGGTAGTGGGAGTGCAATGGCACAATTACTTCAGACTCAACAACTCATGCAATTCCTTATGGGATTGAATCCAGATTACAAAGTTATTAGAGGTAACATACTAATGATGAGTACACTGCCACGTCTTAGTCAAGCATATAATTTGATTTTACAAGAAGAAAGACAGAGATCTATGCATATATCTCATAATGAAATACCTTTTGATTCTTCTGCCATGTATTCTAATCAGAGAAATGGGTCGAATTCTGGATTCTTTAAGCAAAATTCCTATCATCAGGGCATGCAAAGAGTTTCTTCCATTGATCAACAAAGCAGAGGTAATATCAATGGGTTTGATAGAAAGAGCAACACACCGTATTGTAATTACTGCAAGAAACCTGGTCATACTATAGATAAATGTATTAAACTTGCAAACAAGGGAAAGAAATTTGCAGGTGCTGCTCAAGTTCCAGATTACCTTTCCCAGTCTCCAGCCCAAGTTTCTAATGGCTTGACTGCTAGTTCAGGCAGTAATACTTCATCTCCTATTACTCGAGACGAGTATGACCATCTTATCAACCTTCTGAGCAAGCAATTTACTGTGAGCAGTTCACCATCCAAGCAGTACACTGTAAGCAATACACCAGAAAAATCTGATGAACCTTCATCCAGTATGGCAGGTATGGCTTTTTGTCTCTTTAATGCAATGTCTAATCTAAGTTGGATCATTGACAGTGGAGCAACTAATCATATCACTCCTAATTTGCATTTTTTTCACTACCTACTTTCCTATTCACCAAGATTGTTACATTACAAAACCTGATGGTAGTAAAGTTCCGGTTATGCATATTGGGATGGTACAATTGACTCCTGATATATTACTTCATAACGTTTTGCATGTTCCCAATTTTGAATTTAATTTGTTATCTGCTGGACAATTAGCAAAACAATTGAATTCTCATGTTCTCTTTACACCAACTTCTTGTTATCTTCAGGACCCTTTGATGAACACTCGTCTGCATCTTGGTAAAGAATTCAGTGGTTTGTACTATGTTTCTAGCAAGGATAAATTGATGCATCTTCTCCGGTTCTTCATTCTATTGCTTCATGTAATTCTGTAAATTCTATTTTGAGTGACATAAACTTGTGGCATTGTAGAATGGGTCATATGCCCTACAATAAAATGAAGTACATTTCTTGTATACCTTCATGTAATTCTACAAAACCTGATGTTTGTCAAGTATGTCCTCAAGCAAGACAACCTCATTTTTCTTTTTCTCATAGTAGTTCTTATTCTACTAAGCCTTTTGATTTGTTGCATATTGATCTTTGGGGTCCTTATCATCATTCTACTCATAATGGATATAAATACTTTCTAACATAGTAGATGATTATTCAAGGATTACTTGGACTTTTCTTCTTTCTCATAAAAGTAATACTTATGCTATTCTCGAGTCTTTCATTTCTTATGTTGAGACACAATTTGCAACTATTGTTAAATCTATCAGATCAGATAATGGTTTTGAATTCACAGAAAATTCTAGTTCTCAATTGTTTTTTAAAAAGGGCATTATTCATCAAACTTCTTGTGTTGGCACACCTCAACAAAACGGTGTTGTTGAACGAAAACATAGGCATCTACTTGAGATTGCTAGAGCCCTTCATTTTCAATCTAAAGCACCTCTCAAATATTGGGGAGAGTGTATTTTGACAGCCACATTTCTCATTAACAGAATGCCACTTTCAGTTCTTAAACACAAGACTCCTTATGAACTTCTTTTTCATCATAAGCCACATTACAATTTTTTAAAAGCTTTTGGTTGTCTATGTTTTGCATCAACTCCTTCTCATAATCGACATAAGCTTCAACCTCGAGCTGTTCCTTGTGTTTTCTTAGGATATCCTCATGGCAAGAAAGGATATAAATTGTTGAATCTTTCTTCTCTCAAAATTTTCATCAGTAGAGATGTTCTTTTCCATGAACATATTTTCCATTTCATCTTCTTCCATCCAATGTTTCTCCCACCCTTCCTTCCTCTATTTTCATTAATCCTTCTTCGTTCACAACTCTTGTACCATCTTCTCATATTAATTCATCTTCATATAACTCTGTTCCAACTCCGTCTTTTGTTCCCAGACGATCTACTAGATCTTCTCATCCTCCTTCTTATCTTAACCAATACGAGTGTTCCTTTAAAAACCCCAATCACACTTCTACCAATTTAGCTTCAATTAATTACCCAACAACGGTAAACTTTGTTTCTATTTCCCTTCCCATCTTATGAATGTTAAGGACTACCATATACAAGTTAATATTCATCGTAATGAATTTTATAGAAATTGAGAATTCCTATGTTTTAAAAAACTTGAAAAACCTATCATTATAGAGGGGGAAGATTAACGAGTTATAGCAATACGATTTTTATACATTCATCACATACAGTGAATATCTACATCAGATTCGTAAGCAAATATCAGATTTAGAGGACAACAAATCATGTGGAACAAAGGTAACAAATTCAAAACTTTAAACAAAAAATTGGGTACTGATTCATACCTGAATCATATTAAATGACATTTATTCATCGTATTCTTCTTTACAATACCTCTTATTTCATCATCTAGGTTTAATTGTATCCCCAATTTTTCTTCTGCTTATTTGTTGTGATCGATTCTTCAACAATTTTTTGATTTATTTGGATGCGGTTACGATTCAATCATGTAGTTTGGTTTGACGCAATTCATTTTCTATAGTTGTTGATTTCCAATCGATATGATTTTGTCTGAATTTGGGTTATTTGTTCTTTTTTGTTAGCTGCTCTTTTTTTCTGCCTTAATTTTGTCAGATTCATTTTTAGCCTACTGAGCGTAAATGACCAAAATGCCCCTCCATGTTTTTCTTAAATGGAGTGATCTAACGGTCAAGATTCACTTCTCCCTTCCTTTAGGTTAACCCTTCCCCATTGATCTCTCCTATATATATATATATATATATATATATATATATATATATATATACTAGCTCAATGACCCGTGACTACACGGGTGTTGTTATATAAAAACTTAAAAATAATTAATCATAGCAATCTCTCGGTTTTGATTTAGTAAACTTTAGGTGATCTGTTTTGCCCTAATTGTATAACTTATTAATCTAAGTGGTAAAACAATTATTACTGAGATCAATTTTCATAATAAATAATGCTTATTGTGACAACCGTCAGAAATCTCAGGTCATTACCGCACTTGAATCTTAAATTTACAGCATTCCTTAAATCCTAGTGAAAACTCTAGGTTATGACTCCTTAAATTGTTAAAGCTGTAGAACGTCTTAGAGATTGCTTAGTGAACCATAAGTTCATTCAGACATGCTAAATTAAGTTATGAAGTGCCATAAAAAAACAAAAGAATCAAGTCTCATGAATTATCACAAAAATACTATCTTGTCGCATAACCAAGGTTTGCTAAAATTCCGTAAACCCGTAAATGAAACTCGAATATAATAAACTAACACTTGAATACCTATTGGAAGCAATTCAATCATAAATTAAAGTACTTTTATAAACTAAAGAACACAAACTTTTATAGCTCAAATATTAATCACCAAAACATCACAAAATAAACCTTATACCATACAATATACTTACACATCTTTAATACAAACTTAATACAACTTTTATAAACTTTATTTAACAAATAAAAAGAAATTAAAAGGCCTCCTTGGGACCCCAAAACCGGCCTCCCCCTTATCCCCACACATCTCCCCTCTTTTCTTACACCAAATCATTCATTTCACCCTCCCAAAACACACACTTCTCTCTAATTCTTCTCTCTAACCTTTCACACTCTTTTCTCTCTAAAACCTCTTAAGAAATCAGTCATTTTGCAACCTAAACCCAGAAACTTTAAGGTGTCCTCAAGATATTTCAAGAACATAAAGGTAAAACACAACGTCTCTAACATCTTTCTTTACTTACAATCTCTAAAAATATGTTTTTCCTTCATAAAATTCGGAATTTATGCCTTTTTCATGGCTAAAATCCTAATACAAAACTTGATGTTTGTAGGTTATCTCTTTTCACATCTTTATGTGTTAAAAGAAAGGGAAACCCATGATCAAACCGAAAATCAAGTGAAAACCGATTATTGTTGGTAAACTTGTGGAAATATTGTTCATCTTTATTTAAAAACTTGTTCTTATGTTAATAATCATATCTAACACATCTTGGATGTATTTCAACACCATGCATGTGTTAGAACATGGATTTAAAGATCAAAAGATGATAATCTTCCTTATTTCATGTTTGGTGTTCATTATTTTGAATGAAACACTCAAACATGAGTTTACAACTTTCTGTCCAGAAGACTTCTTCCACTTCAACGATTTTTATAACAATCATTTCTTCATGAAAATGGACGTTTTTATAGTCTAGAATCAAGTTCTGGAAGTTCACTTTCCAACCACATAAGCCTCATGTTTTTATAAGTTCATTTGATATTTTTTATAATTTTTGTGAATAGAGATGTATAATCTGTTAGATTAAGGCAGAAACTTTCATCTCAATGTTTTAATCATAACTAGAGCATTACAACTCCAAATGACTTAAAACCAACGCCAAAAATTAAAAATTTTCATTGGCTACAACTTTCAAGAAGACCACTTTTATTGATTCCTTGTACATTTTGTACAAAAATAATAAATGCATGCATGTGTTCAGATCTGATCTCAGATGGTAAAAGTAAAAATAATAAATACTTGGACTTCACTACAATCCATGGAAAAATTACAGTAGATAGATAACATATTGAAGATGATCTGTGATTTTTGCCTTATTTTATTTCGGACCATAAGTATTTTTAATAAATTAAACCAACTGAGGCAATTTTCTGGAAATAAGAATATGGACTGATTTTGGTAAAAGTTAAAAACCGACACTTGCGGACTTGTTACTTAAGGAAAGACTAACTCTTTTTTTTTTTTTTTTTGACCCATAAATATGTTTAAGGATTGAGTAAAAGTCTCGGGTAAAACCGAGAAGGTTTGACCGAGTCAACAATAATCGGTCCCGATTTTGAAAACGGGAAACTTACTATTTTTGGAATGAATGATAACCATAAGGGGTTCGGGTGTCTTATGATGTATTTATCAATTTGTGTGTTGTTAATCATAATTTGGGAGGAACCAAAGTTCTAACACTCAAAACATTATGAAATTTGGACATAAACAATTGCGAGACATTATATACTTGTATATTCATTATTATGCTCAACGTAATTATTGGACATTAACAAACTTCAAAGCAAACAAACCATTTTGGCACTTTGTAATCTAAATATTTAGCTAAGCAATCCTATCAAACCTAAATTACCAACAAACTAATTAGAAACCTCATGTTCATAGGTCTTGGATATGAGTCATACCCGACAAGCACGCGCGCTACATTCATCGTTTACTCTTACGCTCAATTGTGAGTATTCACAGCCCCTTTTTACTTGTTTATTATTTTGGGGTGAAAAGCATGATCTCGAACTTTAACTAAATTGGTTGTACTCTTTATGAACTTGTTGAACTTTTGCTGTACTATTTATGCGAATTGGTATATACTATTGTTATGCTTGAGTACTATCGTGCTAAAGTCCCCGGAAATACAGTTTACACTACTTATTAACTCGTCCGAGAGCCAGACGAGCCGTTGATATTTATGGATAGCGCTATTTAGGGGGAAACCACTCCTCACTCACACTGTTCGTGAGTGCATAGTATCACCATACTCATGTTAGCGATAGAACATGGAGCTTGGGGCATGTGTCGGTTGAATCGGTTTAGTAGTGGCCTCAATTGCATTAACACTCTTGTATATTACCTTTCATATTCGCAACAATTACAGCCAATCATTTTTATTCATGTATTTATGGACAAAAGCTTTTAGTTCATTTATGTGTAACATTAAACCTGTGAACTCACCAACTATGTCCATAGTTGACCTGTTGTTTTATCATGCTTTTCAGGAGAACGACAGTAAGATGCACTCTAGGAGTACATTAGCATGGATGCATGTTCACACGCGTTTGCTTTATTTTGAAACTATGACTCTCTTTTGGAAACTTTAAGAGCTTATTATAATTTCTTTTCGAACTGTGGTTGAAACTTGTAGTAATGTGTAATATTTTCTCTAAATTATGTATGGTGTTGCTACTATATCTTATGCATTGTTACCCAGTGTTGTTACATCTCGTGTTTCCGCTTTAGCGGGGTGTGACAGGTTTGGTATCAGAGCCTAAGGTTATAGAGAATGCTGGTTTTTCAAACAAAAACCCCAACTATAACCAACGATTTTAAATAATATTTTCTTAAAACACCAAAAACATTACTAGTTTAACTAAACCGAGCATAACTAGTATAGCTAACCCGTGTGTTGCATTATTAGACCTCAATTAGACATAGCCTGATCACCTATGTTTAATTTAGGTAAGATTATGCGAGACACGGAGTAGGTGTACTATGATTATGTTCGATTTTCTTTCTTGTTTAAACCTATGAAAAGCAAACGTTGTGTGTGTGCATTGCATATTGTAGGCATCCATAGTAGCACTGTTAGTAACTAAGTATACCTCCATTTTAGTCTTATCATTTCGAGGTTAACATGTTAGTGCATAATGTCAATGTAGCTTGTTTAAGGTGTTAGTCAAATCTTATGATCTTTGTAACCGACACTAAGTACAGGATAGCAACACTTGGGGTGTTGCTATAGCTACTGTATGTATACAGTGGTTGTGTCTTGATTTGTGACTGTTCGTTCTGTCTATGTTCGACAAAGATTCGATGATATAGTAATCGTTCCTAATTGATAGTAAAGTAATAGTTTTACTTACTCTTGCTTAGATTATATCACATTCTACTACCGCATACATAAATTCGTTAGACAATATTATGCACGTTTAATTTGTGATTCGAACCTAAAGATCCGAAGATTGGGAACTACACATCATTTTCCCACACTGCTTATCGGCAGTCGCGCCAGGACACGTCACTAATCATCCTAGGAACTAAATCTTCTACTTGTAGTCTTACCTTGTTGCAATCCTCATTCCACGCTGCCATATCAACCGATGATTATGGTTACATCACCATGTCGCCCTTGCAACAACCCACCCAGTACCGAGGAGGAGAATCTATCCAATAAAAAGGAACCACTTGAGGAGGTTCCGCTTGAGGATGAACCAACAAAACTGGACCAACACAAGAACTCGTCACCTAGGCACGTTACATCTACTTCTTCTATTTCACACTCTTCCTCCCACTCTTTTCGAAGACCTATGAATCGCGTGAGTTATACACGACTAGAATTACTGACAGTTCACCTTGAACTAGACCTTACACTATCTACACTATCTACACTATTACTGATACTCCAACCACTTGGACCCGTCGTCGGTCAGATGTCCGTCAATGGAATTAATTACCCGCAACTCTTGAGGCTTGGAGAATAGAAGAAGGAATATAGATTCTTACAGAGGACGAAGAAGCTTTCTACACGCAAATCTCTCTGCACGCACATGAACTCACTCACCATACCTTCCCGGTACTAGCTGCTAGGCTACGCCACCACGAGAATAGAATAGATACTAAGAAGTTAGAACAACATGAAACCCGTTTAGGCTAGGTGTGACTGGCACAAGGCCGAGATGTACAGATCTATGAGGACCAACCGGGTCTTAGTGAAACCATAGAAACTACCCATCTTCCGGTGATGGAGACCAGAGGCAAAGTCGTTGCCTTGCGATTAAAACTAGTGTGCAAAATAGAACTCACTTAAGATTAGTAGAAATTCTACTAAACATGTACAATGTGTTGGAAACGGTTTCAACCAAATCTTCATCGAACATTTTCCATGGATTTTTCACAAACATAAATCTTTCAACAAATTTTTAATAAAACATAACTTTCAACACTTTTCAATGACCATGAACGTATTTTATTGACTCAAGCCTTCAATGGATTTTCATCAGACATTTAATCAAAAAATTTCACAACTTCAATTTTTTTCGAACGGATTTCGTTAAACAGAATTTTCAAACGATTTTTCAGTAATAAGAGTTTTCAACGTATTTTGATTGACTCAAAAAAAAAAAAAATTTTTTTTTTTTAACCAACTCTAAGTTGTAAAACAAATTATCAACAAGATTTTACAACAACCTATTCACGAAATATTTTATAAAACTTTCAAAATTCTTAAGTATATAAACTAATTTATATAAAACATATCATTTGGTCAAGGTTTTATCACTATATATACCTACAGCAACTGATTTACAAACAAGTTTACCAAGTGTTTTATCAACTCTTTAGTCACGATTAGACTACTTTGTAAACGACTACTCTATAACGTTTTTGACTACGATTTGAACAATGAAATGATCATGAATTGACTGCTTTTAAACATGACTTAGACATTGTTATGTCTACTTTTTAAATCAATGATTTGATTTCCAACTAATTTCTAATGCAAGACGTACTTGCAACGAACTTTTCCCCATAGACTTCATACCCGTCGAAATCGAAAGCATTGATATCATAGTAGGCATGGATTGCTTATCCAAGCACCATGCCGAAATTACTTGTTTTGAGAAAATCATTCGTTTTCCCCTTGTTACCGGTAGAACTTTGATCCTACAAGGAGAGACGTAAGCTGAGCTTGAACATTGTTTCCTTTATAAAAACCCGAAAATACCTAAGAAAAGAGTACCATGTAATCCTCGCACCCATAACCGAGTAGAAGCCGGAGGCGAACCTACTTGAGTATGTACCCCTTTATGTAGAATTTTCTGGAAGTCTTTCCGCGAAGACTTGCCTGGCCTTCCCCGCCTAGACAAGTCAAATTCCAAATCGATCTTGTGCCCCGAACTGCACCCGTGGCACGAGCCCCATATAGAATATCCCCTTTAGAGTTGCAGGAGTTGTCTAACTAACTCCAAGAACTCTCTGATAAGGGATTTATTCGCCCCAACTCATCACCATGGGGTGCTCCTGTTCTATTCATTAATAAAAAGGACGGATCCTCATGAATGTACATTGATTATAGAGTACTGAATAAATTAACAACTAAGAATAGGTACCCGCTCCCTTGAATCGACGATCTATTCGATCAGCTGCAAGGCGCCTCCTATTTCTCTAAACTCGACCTATAGTCAGGTTATCACCAATTATGGATTCACAAAGAAGTTATACCCAAAACGGTGTTCCAAACACGATATGGACATTATGAGTTTATGCTTATGCCCTTCAGCCTAACCAATGCTCCTGCGGCATTCATGAACTTAATGAACAGAGTTTGGAGAGCATACTTGGATAAATTTGTGATTTTTATCGATGACATACTAGTCTACTCGCGTAGTAAAGAGGATCACGAGCAACATTTAGGGCATGTGTTGCAACCACTCAAGGAAGAGAAGTTGTACTCCAAATTCTCTAAGTGTGAGTTTTGGAACAGAGAAGTACACTTTCTCGGTCATATGGTGAACATAGAAGGGATCCATGTGGATCCAACTAAAATCGAGACGATTGAGAAATGGAAAGTCCCGAGGACCCCTACGGAAATCCGTCAATTTCTAGGATTTGCTGTATACAATAGAAGGTCCATAGAAAATTTCTTAGAGATCGCCAAGCCCTTGACAGAACTGACCCAAAAGATGAAGGAATTCATTTGGGATATTGAAAAGGAGAAGGCATCCCAAATGCTGAAGGAGAAACTGTGCAATGCGCCAATCATATCATTGCCTGAAGGAACAGATTGTGGTATATTGTGATGCGTCACACTAGGGATTGGGCTGCCATCTGATGCAGAAGAATAAAGTAATTACGAATGCTTCCACACAGCTCAAGAAAAATGAGGCGAACTGTACTACGCATAACTTGGAACTAGGAGCAGTGGTCTTCATACTTAAAACCCTGAGACATTACCTATACGGTTCCAGATGTTCTGTGTTTACTGATCATAAGAGTCTCCAGGACATACTCGAGTAGAAGATGCTCTACATGAGGCAAAAAAAGGTGGATGGAGTTACTTAACGACTATGATTGCGAAATTATGTACCAAAAGCCGTTAGGATTATTACAACAACCCGAAATACCCCAATGGAAATGGGAATAGGTAACAATGGACTTCGTCACTAAGTCACCTCGAACTTCCAAAGGTCACGAATTCATTTGAGTTATTGTCGACCAACTGACAAAATTCGTGCATTTTCTACTTATCCGAGAGGATTACATAATGGAGAGACTTGCTCAAAGCTATATTGAAGAAATTATGTCACGTCACGGAGTGCCCATTTCAATTATCTACGACAGAGATTGTCATTTTACTTCACGGTTTTGGCTATCAATGCAAAAGGTGTTGAATACCCAACTAAACGTGAGTACAGCTTATCACCCTCAAACAGATGGGCAAGTGAGCGAACTATTCAAAACTTAGAAGATATGCTACGAGTCTGTGTACTAGACTTTGGAGGAAGTTGGGATGTACACTTACTTACCCCTGATAGAGTTCTCTTACAACAACAATTACCAGACTAGCGTCAAGTGTGAGCCATTTGAGGCCATATATGGACAAAAATGCCTATCACCGTTGTGTTGGCATGAAGTCGGTGAGAAGCACTTGACAAGGCTAGACGTCATTCAGAAAAGCTACGTTGACAATCGCAGAAAGCCATTAAAATTCCAAACGGGTTATAGAATGTTCCTGAGAGTATCACCTCAGAAAGGACTTGTGCACTTCAACAAGAAAGGCAAGCTAAGCCCAAGCTAAATTGGACCATACAAAATCTTGAAACAAATAGGCCCGGTGGCTTATGAACTAGAATCACTCAAAGAGTAGGATGGCGTTCATGACATATTTCATGTCTCAAACCTTAAGAAGTGTCTAGTTGACAACTCTCAGACCTTGCCCTTAGAAGAGTTCGAATCGATGATTGACTACTTTCTTTTAGTGAAGCACCCACTGAAATCCTTAATAGAGGTACCAAACAGTTGTGACCTGAGTTCACATAGGAACAGGAAGATTTAATGAGACGAAACTACCCCCACCGATTCACTAGTGCTTCGTCACCCAATAGGACCAGTTGAATTTCGGGACGAAATTCATTTCAACGGTGGGATAATGTGACAACCGTCAGAAATCTCAGGTCATTACCGCACTTGAATCTTAAATTTACAGCATTCCTTAAATCCTAGTGAAAACTCTAGGTTATGACTCCTTAAATTGTTAAAGCTGTAGAACGTCTTAGAGATTTCTTAGTGAACCATAAGTTCATTCAGACATGCTAAATTAAGTTATGAAGTGCCATAAAAAAACAAAAGAATCAAGTCTCATGAATTATCACAAAAATACTATCTTGTCACACAACCAAGGTTTGCTAAAATTCCGTAAACCCGTAAATGAAACTCGAATATAATAAACTAACACTTGAATACCTATTGGAAGCAATTCAATCATAAATTAAAGTACTTTTATAAACTAAAGAACACAAACTTTTATAGCTCAAATATTAATCACCAAAACATCACAAAATAAACCTTATACCATACAATATACTTACACATCTTTAATACAAACTTAATACAACTTTTATAAACTTTATTTAACAAATAAAAAGAAATTAAAAGGCCTCCTTGGGACCCCAAAACCGGCCTCCCCCTTATCCCCACACATCTCCCCTCTTTTCTTACACCAAATCATTCATTTCACCCTCCCAAAACACACACTTCTCTCTAATTCTTCTCTCTAACCTTTCACACTCTTTTCTCTCTAAAACCTCTTAAGAAATCAGTCATTTTGCAACCTAAACCCAGAAACTTTAAGGTGTCCTCAAGCTATTTCAAGAACATAAAGGTAAAACACAACGTCTCTAACATCTTTCTTTACTTACAATCTCTAAAAATATGTTTTTCCTTCATAAAATTCGGAATTTATGCCTTTTTCATGGCTAAAATCCTAATACAAAACTTGATGTTTGTAGGTTATCTCTTTTCACATCTTTATGTGTTAAAAGAAAGGGAAACCCATGATCAAACCGAAAATCAAGTGAAAACCGATTATTGTTGGTAAACTTGTGGAAATATTGTTCATCTTTATTTAAAAACTTGTTCTTATGTTAATAATCATATCTAACACATCTTGGATGTATTTCAACACCATGCATGTGTTAGAACATGGATTTAAAGATCAAAAGATGATAATCTTCCTTATTTCATGTTTGGTGTTCATTATTTTGAATGAAACACTCAAACATGAGTTTACAACTTTCTGTCCAGAAGACTTCTTCCACTTCAACGATTTTTATAACAATCATTTCTTCATGAAAATGGACGTTTTTATAGTCTAGAATCAAGTTCTGGAAGTTCACTTTCCAACCACATAAGCCTCATGTTTTTATAAGTTCATTTGATATTTTTTATAATTTTTGTGAATAGAGATGTATAATCTGTTAGATTAAGGCAGAAACTTTCATCTCAATGTTTTAATCATAACTAGAGCATTACAACTCCAAATGACTTAAAACCAACGCCAAAAATTAAAAATTTTCATTGGCTACAACTTTCAAGAAGACCACTTTTATTGATTCCTTGTACATTTTGTACAAAAATAATAAATGCATGCATGTGTTCAGATCTGATCTCAGATGGTAAAAGTAAAAATAATAAATACTTGGACTTCACTACAATCCATGGAAAAATTACAGTAGATAGATAACATATTGAAGATGATCTGTGATTTTTGCCTTATTTTATTTCGGACCATAAGTATTTTTAATAAATTAAACCAACTGAGGCAATTTTCTGGAAATAAGAATATGGACTGATTTTGGTAAAAGTTAAAAACCGACACTTGCGGACTTGTTACTTAAGGAAAGACTAACTCTTTTTTTTTTTTTTTTTGACCCATAAATATGTTTAAGGATTGAGTAAAAGTCTCGGGTAAAACCGAGAAGGTTTGACCGAGTCAACAATAATCGGTCCCGATTTTGAAAACGGGAAACTTACTATTTTTGGAATGAATGATAACCATAAGGGGTTCGGGTGTCTTATGATGTATTTATCAATTTGTGTGTTGTTAATCATAATTTGAGAGGAACCAAAGTTCTAACACTCAAAACATTATGAAATTTGGACATAAACAATTGCGAGACATTATATACTTGTATATTCATTATTATGCTCAACGTAATTATTGGACATTAACAAACTTCAAAGCAAACAAACCATTTTGGCACTTTGTAATCTAAATATTTAGCTAAGCAATCCTATCAAACCTAAATTACCAACAAACTAATTAGAAACCTCATGTTCATAGGTCTTGGATATGAGTCATACCCGACAAGCACGCGCGCTACATTCATCGTTTACTCTTACGCTCAATTGTGAGTATTCACAGCCCCTTTTTACTTGTTTATTATTTTGGGGTGAAAAGCATGATCTCGAACTTTAACTAAATTGGTTGTACTCTTTATGAACTTGTTGAACTTTTGCTGTACTATTTATGCGAATTGGTATATACTATTGTTATGCTTGAGTACTATCGTGCTAAAGTCCCCGGAAATACAGTTTACACTACTTATTAACTCGTCCGAGAGCCAGACGAGCCGTTGATATTTATGGATAGCGCTATTTAGGGGGAAACCACTCCTCACTCACACTGTTCGTGAGTGCATAGTATCACCATACTCATGTTAGCGATAGAACATGGAGCTTGGGGCATGTGTCGGTTGAATCGGTTTAGTAGTGGCCTCAATTGCATTAACACTCTTGTATATTACCTTTCATATTCGCAACAATTACAGCCAATCATTTTTATTCATGTATTTATGGACAAAAGCTTTTAGTTCATTTATGTGTAACATTAAACCTGTGAACTCACCAACTATGTCCATAGTTGACCTGTTGTTTTATCATGCTTTTCAGGAGAACGACAGTAAGATGCACTCTAGGAGTACATTAGCATGGATGCATGTTCACACGCGTTTGCTTTATTTTGAAACTATGACTCTCTTTTGGAAACTTTAAGAGCTTATTATAATTTCTTTTCGAACTGTGGTTGAAACTTGTAGTAATGTGTAATATTTTCTCTAAATTATGTATGGTGTTGCTACTATATCTTATGCATTGTTACCCAGTGTTGTTACATCTCGTGTTTCCGCTTTAGCGGTGTGTGACACTTATCCTATCAACAAGATATATTTTTTGATCATGGTCAGCTGAATTATAGGTCAAACATAGAATGTAACATTAGATCTTTTGATTGTAAAATCTAAAAGTCAAAAGACTCGTGATTACCCATTTAACAAATTACTATGAAGTGAAACAACCTTTTATGTTTTAACTCTAGTGCATTTCAAACTAAAAAAAAAACCCAACAATTTCCATTAGAACCAATTTAATATCGATAAAAACTTGATCATAACTCTATATGACTACATATATAGTACGTACAAATCTATGCATATATGGTGATTCTTTTCAAAGTTAAGATAATAAATATTTCAAACATTCATATATACATGGTATAGTTAAACCATAGAGCAATAAGAAAAATTGACTCAAATAACTTAAAAAGGTAGTTAGTACCAAATGATAGGAACATATCTAAGAAATGTTCGAGTACTTGAAAAGTAAAAAGGAAAACACATTATACATGGGTAATTGTTTGAAACCATGTTAATATCTCTGCTTATTCTATTTAATAACAATTCTAAAACCCAATTTGTAAGTTGATCTAATGTTTGTGTGCTTCACACGATAGTAACCATGATTCAATTACAGTGAGAATCTATGGTAGTTGATCATCTTAAAATTATGGAGCAAACCAAAAGATTTTGAATCACTGCTATTCATATTTTAGTTTTGGAACAAACGCTACTAAACTCATGGGGCTACCTGAAAGAATTCTATGCACATTAATTGTTATAACCAAATAAAATATCAAGCAAAAGCTTAAAACCATTTGCATACAGTTAATTAATACGATACAAACACTAAGTTAAAATATTTAAAATCCAAGCAACATCAAGTTGCATATGCAGAATAAATGCAAGATCAAAATCGAATACATCAAAAGAGATATTCTCATTGCCAATATTGTTAACGTATGCTACGGTTCATTAAAATCACCAATTATAAAGGCAAACATGATAAAGATCAGATATGGGTCAAAAACTCAAATTAACCAATAATAGTCCAATAAAATGTACCTGCAAACAAATTTGTAAATCAAATAAGTTGGATGTGCACTAAACCATTAACAGATGCAACAAAAAAAATCAGTACTATTTGACCTTATTTGTAGGGTCAGATTGACTACGACTTCAAGTGAATATTCAGCACAAAAGACTTAACTTAGTTTCAACATAAATGAAATTATGAAACCTGCTTGTTTTAGAATTGAGACGAAATTCAAGCAGTATTTGTTTAAATACTGAGTTAAAATTTGGACAACAATTGTTGTAGAAAGGTCAGGGTAGGGTAGGTTTACACAGTATCATAGAATATGCGTATTCAAGAAGTTTACCAAGGACACATCTTGTGAACCACTGAAAAGCTCCATTAGACCGCTACGATTAGAGTAATTCAGGTCACCTCAAATAAAACTACCCGTTTTGACCCGTCAACCAACCAACCTGTTTACCCACAACTTATCTTTATTCAGTTTAGCTAAAATGAGAAGCAGAATAATCAAGAAAAAATAACATAGTTTTGCTATGATTATACTGTTAAGGCAACTTATGCCCCCTACTCTTCTTTTGTAGTAATAATAATAACAATGAGCAAATATTAACATATATCAATTAAATAGGTTAAGGCATTATAAATCAATTTTCATTCAAAACATCAGCATGAAACTAAAAAGATATGAAAGCATAGATAAAGCCTCATGCCATCAAAACATGTTAAAAGATCCAACAAAGCCTTGATAACAAAGTTGGGCAAAATTGTTAAGTCTAGACTATGATGTAACACCCGGTCAAAAAGTCAAATTTTCACGCCAAATTTAATTTTTAAATAATTGTATTATTATATGCGATTACAACCAAGTGATCAAAAACTTCATATATTTTTATATAATAGACAAGGATTATTTAATAATCACAATTGAAACGAGCTGAGACCAAATTACATTTTTGTAATTCAAGTGAAATGTTTTCATTTAAAATATTTACGAAATAGTTTGAACAAATTATAAATTTAACATATTAAATTTGTATAATAATCGGGTATGAATATACGGGTATTTTATACTGCGAATTGAAGACGAAGTGGGGAAAAACCCCTCCCTTTTCCTTTGGTCAGCCGCCCCAAACACACCCTTACCCCCCCCCCCCCCATTCTTATTTTCTTTTCATCCAAACACCCACACATCTCCATCTCTTTTCTCTCTTTCAATTCTTCACCACCAACAACAACGACAAACAATAACTAACAACAACATCATCATCATCACTTGTATTTTCGGAATCATCATCAACAAGAGCAACAACAAACATCTACCATCATCATCTTCATCTCCTTCATCTTCAAGATTCATCATCACCATCTTCAAACCCTCGATCTTCAAATCGTAAGGATTTCTTCACTTTTTCTTAAGATTTCTTGTTAAAAACGCTTAAAATATCATGTATTAACTTTATAACAACAAGATTCGGCCTAAAAATGGGTTAGATTGCGTTTTTGGGTGAAAACCCGTCGAACAGTTGCAAGTGTCACCCACAGACCTGCAGTATAGCGTCACTTACCTAAGTGACGCATGTAAGTGTCGCATGTAAGTGACGCATCCTAGTGACGCCTTTAAGTGTCTCCCTTGAGTGACGCCCATAGCGTCACTTACCCAGTGACGCCCCTTAGTGACGCCTGTAGCGTCACTTCCCAAGTGATGCCAATCTTAAGTGTCGCCTATAGCGACACTTGCCTAGTGTCGCCCAAAACAGAAAATACACATTTTTCACTAAGTGTCGAAACCCAAATTTTACCGCCTAATATTACTCCGAAATGAAATTTCGGAGCGTTTTCACTAAAGCAATATAGTAGAAATAAAAATTTTCCAAGCTGACTTGGCAGCTCGACCCCAACCAGGGGCTCTGCCCCTTGGACCCCGCTACCAGGGGCGCTGCCCTCAGACCCCCGTACATGATTTCTATACTTAAGCAACAAGTGAATACTCGAACAACCAATTTAGACATACTAATTTGTCTATTACTTAAATAACCTTACGTGTTTAGGACACTAGGAGGTTACCATACAGCAGACACGCGTATCTCAGGATCGCCAACAACTCACAGGTGAGTTTCATAGCCCCACCATTTCAACTGTTTTACTGTTTTCGGGGTAAGACTCATGCTCAATTACTGTTTTCGAATTTTAATGCTAATCTTTTATAATTCACACGTTTCTAGATTACTGTTTGGTAATAGGAATGTGTAATACTTAGGAAATACACCCAATATATTGTTGTGGAACAATATCACTGTTTAACCTAGTTAGGTTATCATTGTACACCATTAGATTGTTGACCAACAATCACCATCACCCGACTTGGTTAAGTCACTATTATACATTGACCTTATTGTCACGGGACAACCTTATCAACTACAATAGAACTGGTTAGTTCTACCAATACATGATTAACTTCCTTTTAGGAACAAAGTGTCACACCCCGCCAAACGGTAATTACAATTAGTTATGTTTAGTTTGCGGAAGCTTTAATGACGTGGCGGGGCTGCGAACAGTTATTTCAACCAACCGTTACATACACACTCAGAGCATATGGTTATTGCACAACATAATAGATGAGGATGCCAGTTCAAACATTTGCTACAAAAGTAGTACGACTATGTAAGTCGTAACAGTAGTAGTGAAGTTCAAAACATTTTAGTTTTAATCAAAAAAAATACATGAGTTTAAAATAAGATTTCATAAGTATGACCGCAATGTCTGCAGTTATACAAATGAAATCCCCAAAAGCGGTCCCAACTGTATGTGGCATCCTAATTAGTCCAGGGTTGTCCATCCTGAATGCATGCGATTTCTTACCCAGCTAATTTCCTGAAAAACATAGAGAAAGTCGTCAACAAATATGTTGAGTGAATTTACAGGTTTATATGTGTATGTGGTTTGTTAAACCAAGTTTGTATAAATGATTTGTTGTTCATTTATAGAATACAAGTTATGTAGGGTTGTTACCCTAAAGTATTGTTATGCGTGGGATGTCGTCCCAAAATATGTTACTGGTTGTTTACCAGTGTAAAATAAGTTACCGGTATGTTTTCCGGTGTCCAACAATTGTAGGATTCGTTCTTCCTAAAAGTATGTGGGAATTTACTTAGACTGTGATCCCCTGAAAGGTGAGCTAAACCTTGCAGGTTAAAGTAACGCGACCTAACCCTATAACCAAACCACAACCAGAACTTATGTTGTTTGCCTGAACGGACATTTAAGTATACGCTCCACCGTAGGAGGGTCGTCACGGCAATAGTACTATCCGTATACTCAGTGGCTAGAGTCACCTAGCTAATGGTTACAGTAGTATGTCATGAGGTCTTTCATGCACACATTCCAAGTCTAGGTCCGTACTAGGATACCTTGTGTAAATTCCCAAAATAACAGTGAATATGTAATATCACCAATCAACATTTGTATAAAAGCAATAAAGCATTTATAGTTGGATTGCATGTGTTTGCATACAATTTCTATGTTTAACACCCCTGTGTTTAAAAGCAGAAAACAATTAAAAGTAGGGTCTGTAAACTCACTGTGATGTGCTCGGTAAGGAAAGCTAGCAGCCGACAGGTAATAGCCCAAGGTGTGTTAACCTATATACAATAAATGTATTAACATAAGTACGTTTGATTTGTTTAATCAACTTATGTTAACGGTTTGTTTGTTTGAAGAAATTGTTGATTTCTTAAAGTGGTTAAATTTCATTGGTGACGTTGTGTTGAATTATTGTTATAGATTCAACATATTGAATTTGTCACGTGCATGTATATATACATTTATATATATATATATATATATATATATATATATATATATATATATTTATATATATAAAAGTTCTAAAGTTTACGTATTAAAACGTACATAAGTTTTATTTGTTATAAAACTTCTTATCGTATTTATTTCCGTTTATAAAATAAATAAATAAATGTTATCGTCATTTAAAAGTCGTCATTTGTATGTATATATGAAGTATACATATAGGTTTGTCGTTTGTTATTAAGTATGTATATATATATATTCATATATATATATAGAATCATAAACGTTCCGTTTTATAAATATTCCTTCCGTGAAATAAATTTGGTCGCTTCTTATGTTTGGAATGTTTTAGAATGTTTATTGGGCTCGGCCCGATTAGTTTTGTTTTCGGCCCAATAACTTAACCCGATTACAATATTCGTTGGGCCCATTTACAAGTTTTGGCCCAATGGCCCATTTATTTAACTTAACAAATTTATTTTTAAAATTTTCAGTCCAAACCCAGAGTCTCAGGCCCAATAAACGTCTGGCCCAGCTCGCGACCAAGGCCCAGTCTACAGTCCAGCCCAGCCCAGTTCAGCCGATCGGCTTGGGCCAGCCGTTCGGCTTGGGCCTTCAGCCGTTCGGCTGGAGGTTCCGGCCCAACCAAAGCTCATTCGATCCAGTCCAAATTTTATTAGTCCATTATTCGTTTCGGTCCAGTCCACATCATCCGTTCGGGTTAAAAACCACAAACCATTCGACTCATCATGGCTAGCCGTTCGGCTCAACCAAACTAGCCGATCGGCTCAGTTTGTTGAGCCGTTCGGCTCATTGCATTCAGCCGATCGGCTGGCCCAAGTCAACCGATCGGGTTGGTTCGTCCCTGTCCTCTCGGCCTCTGTTTCTGTCTGTGTTTAATATGTTCGTATATATATGCGTTTTGTTACGAGTTTTAGCTCACATTTTACACCATTTCCATATCATAACACCATTATGTAATCTTATGTCACATTTCATCAACTTTCACATATATAACCTTTTGGATTCAAAGTTTTTAGTTTTACAAACTATTTTAAGAACAATCATTCCAATCTTCAAGTTTTGATGTTATATACACAGATTGTGATACATAAACATGTTAGATCACGAATTTTAAGCAAAGAATCAAAGGTTTGAAATTTCCTTACAAAGTGGGTTCGATGGTGGCGATGATGATGCGAAGGAGATGATGATGTTATGTTGAATGGATGATGTTTCTGGCTTGTTATCTTCCTACTCCTGCTGCTACTGCTCTTTTGTGTGTTTAGTAAAGAAGAAGAAGAAGAAGATAGATGAAATGATGATATGTGTGTGTGTATTGAGCTGATGAAGAAGTGAGGTGGGAGTATTGTTTTTCAACTGAGTGTTGCATTTTATAATCATACTGCCTCCTCAATTATTTGAGGTGGTGGGATTATTTAGCCCGTTAATTTCGAGTACGGGTATAATTAGTACAATATAAAATTTAACATTTTATATTTTTATTTTGTAGATGCTCTCCTGGTTCGTTATTTAAATTCGGAATAATGATGTTTTCATTATTTTTGACTGTTGTATAATTTGTGCATTGGACTGCTAACATTTAATTGAGTGCCAAATTTCAGTCGAATTTCGGGTTCATATTTTGAGGTAATGTTACAAATGTCTCCAAATGAATGAGAAAATTTGAACTTTCATCATCTTGATCTCTGACTGCATTTTAAAATTGTTTCTGTTCGTTTTATAATACGTTTTATGTTAAACGTATTTTTAACTCGTTTTATCTATAGGTTATAGATACAATAGTACTCGTAATTAATAATTGAATTATTAATTATGTTGTGTCACCAACTTTTGTCGTATTTATCTGTCGGGTTCGTACCGACACATTTGTACGTAACCTTTAAATACTTACGTATTAGTAATACTTTTTGTTTAAAAGTACTGGGCTGCTAGGCTTACATCACATCATTAAGTTTTGTTTTAAACTTAATCAGGAAATTAACGTAAAAATGCACATGCTTAAATGTTAATCATTACCTAATTTGGAGAGTTGTCACACAAAGACTGCACATATGTTTCAGGACTTCGCAATTTGAATTGAACTCGAGTAAACAACAACCAAGGATCTCAATATACTTTCTAGGCTGAGGCTAGGAGTATACACTAGAAATACACGTTAGTATGGGTTTCTTATACTGATACCAAAACAACTAGGTGATGATTTGTCATACCTAGGCTTATTGAGACACAACAAATGGTTATATACATACTTAGCTACAATAGATCAATTTCAGGTGCTACATGATACTCTATCTGAGGTATTTGTTAATTCGACTTATATATATATATATATATATATATATATATATATACATACATATATATATATATATATATATACATATATATATATATATGTATATATATATATACATACATGCTTGTACTTCATCTCGAGCACTTGGTGCCATCTACAATTTAGTTATGTATATAGGTATACATACACGCATACGAATACAATCACTCAAGTCAGGCATGTTGTAGTACTGTCGGCTCAATTACATACTTTGCTTGCGAGCAATTCGGTCGATGCCAGTTGGGCACACAACGATGCCACGGTAAAGTGGGCACAAAACGATGCCACGGTATTGCAGTGGGCACAAGTACGATATCGCGGTAAAGCGATACAAACCGATATCGCGGTAAAGATAATAACATATCTTGTCAATCCATTTTTGAAGAATCGCCCGGACATTTCACCTTTCCCAAAATCAGTACTACCGAGATATCAAAAGGAAATAAAAATCGATGAAGAAAACGAAAAAAATATATACATATACAAAATTTAAAGTTAGCTTGAATACAGAGAAGAAACAAAAATGGAGACCAGATGAAGAAGAGAATGTGAGTAGCCAGATGGAGATAAGCATAAACTAATTCTAACTTTTTAATTTTAGGCGGTGGTGTATGTAATGAGGCAAGCGTGAATGGGTTTGAAAGAAGTTCCAATCAAATTAAAGCTTCTCAAGGAAGGTTACTGAAAAGACCATTTGCATGTCTAGGAATTACAAATATTGAAAGCAAATTAATTTTTGGATTTATTAAACAAATTCAAAAACAGGAGAAAATTTCTTGCATATTAGAAAGCCACATCAGCATTGAGATTGTCTAAGAATGAGACAAATCAGCTTTATGACATCAGCATAGACTCCCTTTTATTAGATAGGAGATATATATATATATATATATATATATATATATATATATATATATATATATATATGTGTGTGTGTGTGTGTGTGTGTGTGTGTGTGTATATGGTAAAGTTCCAATGAGAACACTTCAAAAATAAGAACGGTAAGAACACTTCATAAATGCACAATTAGCCAACAAAATCATTAGATTCACACTCATACATCTCAAATATGTGTAGAAAAATTGATTAGAATAGATGTGGACTTTCGGATATACACAAAAATCAAAAAAACGATTGATGCACAATTATAGAGATAATTGTGCATCAATTGTTTTTTTCGATTTTTGTGCATTTTTAGAAGTGTGCATTTGTTTTTCTTTGCATATTTGAGATGTATGGTTGTGAATCTAATATTTTTTGTTGGCTAATTGTGCATTTATTAAGTGTTCTCATCGTTCTTATTTTTGAAGTGTTCTCATTTGATTCAAACTCTCTCTCTCTCTCTCTCTCTCTATATATATATATATATATATACATAGTCTCAGGTTCAAATGAGAAGGCTAATTTTCGTGAGAATGTGAGAAACACGTTAAAATAAAATTTTAACTATGCAAAACATGTTATTTTACAAAAATTTCTTCGTAGCTTCTTTTTTAAATAACTTTTAGAAGTTATTTTTCAAAAAAAAAAAAACTACGTTTTTTTATTTTTTAAATTATGTTTGATTAATTTTTTTATTCATAATAATCACATTTTATAACTTGATAATCACATGAATAATATGTGATTATCATGTCATATTTTGTGATTATCTCGAACACATGATAATCACATTATATTAGAGAATAATCACATGTGATTATAATGTTATATTTTGTGATTATTTTCAATAATCACAACAGTAACGACTGTAAAATAAGTTCGAAAAAAAAGTTAATATTTTTTATTTATATTTATATCATAGCTTCCAAAAGTTATTTTTATAGTAATCATTGAAAAAAATTTATAGGAAAAAGTGTTCCGAATAATTAAAAAGTAGTTTTGAAGTGCTTCTCACGTTCTCACGAAAATTAGCCTTCTCATTTTAACTCACCTCTCTCTCTCTCTCTCTCTCTCTCTATATATATATATATATATATATATATATATATATGCAACAAAGTAAATTCACTAGGTTATGTATATAGAGGAAAAAAAGTACTTGGGAGCGATCCTAATTAAGTGGCGGTTTTAACAACTGCCCACCTTAAAATAAGTGGTTGATTCTAGAAAATCTTCAGGCATTAAATTACTAAATCAATTGGCATCAGAAAATGTTATGTGCCTGAGCTTTATGTCATCTAATATAAGTAGAAGGTCTTATTCGACGATTGCGATTACTCGTAATATGACACGGAAGCAAGGTGGAGGTAGTGAACCGCAGGGGACGGTTGAAACATCAATTGTTGGAGAACAGCGTCAAACGGATAACACTTCTACAACCAGTTCTGAGGTATTGTTAAAAACCATTTTAGAAGATTTTGGTGCTCGTATTGAAGGTAATCATCAGCGTCAAAATGACAAAATTGATGCTAATGATAAAGCTATTTCTGAAATTAATCTTAAAATTGATAGTAATGCTAGAGCTATATCAGAAATTAGTGACCTGATGTCCGGGTTATCTGTGCAATTGAAGAAAATTATGTCTGATCAAATCAATAAGAAGGATAAAACGGTAAGGATAGATGGAGTTGAAGGTGATGGTGATCCTGAATCGAAGTTAGTAGATTTGATAGGTAATCCTCATCAATATGCATCTAGATTAACAAAAGTTGATTTTTCTCGTTTCGGGGGAGATGACATTAAGGGGTGGTTGTTGAAGGTTGAGCAGTTTTTCAGTTTGGATAACGTACGAGAGAACACGAAATTACCTTTAGCTATTATGCATTTGGAAGGGAAAGCTCTAGCATGGCATCAAGGGTATATGCAGAATAGAAATCAAGTAAAACCAACTTGGAGGCAATATGTTAATGATATAACTGCTCGGTTTGGGGCTTCGTATGATGATCCTATGGCGGAACTTATGGAATTGAGGCAAACAGGTACCGTAACAGAACTTCATGAGCAATTTGATGGTATTATTAGTAGGTTACAGTTGCAACCTGCTTATGCCTTAAGTTGTTTCATGGCTGAACTTGATGAAGACATTGGTAATATGGTCCGAATGTTTAAACCTACCAATATACAGGAAGCATTTTCTTTAGCCAAAATACATGAAAACACTCTAAAAAACAGAAAACCAAAAACACTTCCAAAAACCCTCTGTTACCTTTACCCACACCTAAAGCCATCACCTACCCTATCAATACCCCTAAACTCTTAACCTATCCTACTAAACAAAATGTTTTCACTAATAATAAACCTGTCACAACTAAACCCAACTACAACAAACGGACCTTGACATCAGCAGAAATGGATGAAAAAAGAGCTAAGGGCCTGTGTTTTTTATGTGATGATAAGTATGTCTTTGGGCATAATTGCAGGGGAAAGAAACCACAGTTGTATCACTTACAACTAGAAGATGAAGACATTGAAGAGGAAGAAGGGCAAGGAGATCATGAGGAGAATGATGATTGTACCGAATTTGCCCAGATTTCTGTGCATGCTCTAACAGGGGTAGCTGATTACCGTACTTTGAGAATTACGGGTTATGTTGGCAAACGGAGAATTCAAATGTTGTTAAATACCGGAAGCACTCACAATTTTATAGATACAAGTGTAGCAATGAAGTTAGGTTGTAAATTACTAAAGAAAGTTCCCATGTCAGTACGAGTGGCAAATGGTCAAAGAATGCATTGCGATGCTATGGTACATGGTTTTCAATGGAAGATGAAGGGATTAACTTACTCTGCTGATATGTCTTTAATACCCTTGGGAGGTTGTGATGTTGTACTAGGAATTCAGTGGTTCACTAGTTTGAAAAAGGTTCTATTTGATTTTGAAGAACATACTATCGAATTCAAATGGCAGGGACAAAAGGTGTTGCTTAGAGGAGCTTCAAATTGTCCACTACAAACGGTTGAAGAAGGAAAATAGTTAAATGAGCATATCAAACAGGTGAGCTTTCCATGCTACAATTATATGCCACTCATTTTGAAGATCCAAACCCAGAACCGCACATTCAAACAAGTTCGCCTAATGATGTTCACCCAGATGTACAACAACTTTTAACCAAATTCCATACATTGTTCCTTGACCCAACAAACTTACCTCCTTTCAGAGATGGTTATGACCATAAAATTATCCTTAGAGAAGGTTCTAATCCAGTTAATTTGAGGCCATACAGATATACATTGTTGCAGAAAGATGTGATCGAACAACTAACTAAGGAGCTACTAGATAGAGGTGTAATCAAGCCAAGCACGAGTGCTTTTGCTTCACCTGTGGTTTTAGTAAAGAAAAAAGATAGGGGGTGGCGGATGTGTGTGGATTATAGATCTCTTAACAAAGCAACTGTGCCAGATAGATTTCCAATTCCATTGGTTGAAGAACTCTTAGATGAATTATATGGTACTCATTATTTTTCTAAGCTTGACCTTAAATCTGGTTACTATCAAATCAGATGACACCACAAGATATACATAAAACCGCTTTTCGAACCCATTGTGGACACTTTGAATTTCTTGTAATGCCTTTTGGGCTTACTAATGCTCCTTCAACCTTTCAAAATCTAATGAACCACATTTTTCAACCCTTCTTAAGGAAATTCATGTTGGTGTTCTTTGATGATATTCTTATATATAGCCCCGATTGGTCCTCTCATCTCGAGGATTTACAAATAGTTTTTGAAGCTTTACAAAAGCATTCACTCGTGGTCAAATTAAGCAAGTGTGCTTTTGGGGTACCTGAGATTGAGTATCTAGGACACGTCATTTCAAACAAAGGGGTATCTACTGATCCTAACAAGATTAAGGCAGTTGTTGAATGGCCTTCACCTACTACTATCAAGCAATTGAGAGGGTTTTTAGGTCTAACGGGGTATTACAGAAGGTTTGTCCAACACTATGGCGGTCTTGCAAAGCCACTCACTCAATTATTGAAGAAAGATTCTTTTTGTTGGAATGAAGAAGCAGAGAAAGCTTTTGTGGAGGTTAAGAAGGTTATGACTAATACCCCGGTTCTAGCTTTACCCGATTTTAATTCCACTTTTGTCATAGAAACAGATGCCTCAAGTCATGGCATAGGGGCTGTATTGATGCAAAGGGGTCATCCTATAGCTTATATCAGTAAAGCTTTATCAACCAAAAATCTGTTGCTTTCTACTTATGAGAAGGAGTTGTTGTCAGTCATTCATGCAGTAAAAAAATGGAGTCAGTATTTGTTAGACATGCACTTCATCATCAAAACTGATCAAGAAAGTCTAAAATACCTATTGGAGAATAAGCTTTCAACTCCTTTTCAGCAACGATGGGTATCCAAATTACTCGGGTTTGACTATGAGATTCAGTACAAAAAAGGTGTTGAGAATAAGGTAGCCGATGCTCTATCTAGAATTTCTAATGGAGAGTTGTTTCAATTAGCAATCTCTACTATTGATTCCGGTCTACTGGATATGATTAAAGAATCATGGGAAAAGGATGAGGTTTGTCAAAAACTCATTGCTGAATTAAAGCTCAATCATGATTCTCATCCTAAATACCAATGGCGTAATCAAGAGCTAAGAAGAAACAACAAATTGGTGATCGGGAATCATCCACCATTGAAACAACACTTGTTTAAATGGATGCATGATTCTCCTCAAGGAGGCCACTCGGGAGTACAAGCAACAAACAAAAGGATTTCTAGCTTATTCTTTTGGCCCAAACTGAAAGAAGATGTCCGGAATTATATTAGAGAATGTGCAGTATGTCAAAAGTGTAAAGCTGACTTAGTAGCATCTCCTGGACTACTGCAGCCACTTCCTTTCTGGACAGAACTTTTGGTGATTCATGGAGTAGAACAGAAAATGTCAAGTGCTTACCATCCTCAAACGGATGGTCAGACAGAGGTTTTGAATAGATGTTTAGAAGGTTACCTTCGAGCTATGTGTTTCAACAAACCAACAGAGTGGTCTAAGTGGTTGCCTTTGGCAGAATGGTGGTACAACACTACGTATCATAGTGCCACTAGATACACTCCCTATGAAGTTGTTTATGGGCAAAAACCTCCTCTTTACTTTCCGTACTTACCTGGTGAAAGCAAAATTGAAACAGTTGATAGGAGTTTGACGGCTCGAGAACAGGTTATTCAGATGTTGAAACACCATCTGCAATCAGCTCAGAATCGGATGAAACAAATTGCTGATAAACACCGCAGTGAACGAAGCTTTCAGATTGGAGATTGGGTGTATTTAAAGCTTCATCCATATAAGCAATCCACTATTGAATTCTGAAAAAATCAAAAGCTGGCTGCAAAGTATTATAGTCCTTATAAGGTTCTAGCTAAAGTGGGACAAGTTGCCTATACCTTACAATTACCAGCTCATGCAACCATACATCCCACATTCCATGTATCGTTGCTCAAGAAACACCATGGCCCACTCACGACTGAGTATCCTTTACCCACCTCTCATACGTCTGCCGTCCTTAAAACCCCTGAATCTGTGTTGGAAGTGAAGACAAGTAAGTGACACAATAAGGTGTATATGGAATGGTTGGTACAATGGCAGCTAGGTACACTAGAAGAAGCCACTTGGGAGTCAGCAGAAGAGATTATGAAGAACTATCCAACTTTTGATCCTTGGGGATAAGGATCCTCTTAAGGGGAAGGAATTGTTATGTGTCTGAGCTTTATGTCATCTAATATAAGTAGAAGGACTTTTATTTTAATATCTAGTAATTAAGGTAGTAAGATGAAAATTAGTATAACTGCTCATGTGGTCAGTTATTGGTATTCTCTCAGTAGGCCATATATATGGCATGATCATGTAGTGGAGTATGTATGAAATTGAATTTTATTACTCCACCATTTCTCTTTCTCAGAATATGCAATATTTTATTAAATCTAATCATCATCGGAGTTGATTCTTAATCCTCAATTCCCACGAGATTGGATTGGGTTAACCACTGAGCAAGCTCTCAGTCTTAATCCTTATCAGAAAAATGCCAGGTAAGTTGTATAGGGATGGAATTGAATTCAAATCTCTTGAAAATCGTGTTATTACTATTTTCGTTTGATATCGTATTTAGAGAATCTATATATTTTTTTCTGTAACAGAATAATCAAAAATATCAGATAAACAAGTTTTGTTAAATATATACAAGTAGTTTGCATGTGCACATTATATTATATCTCTTTATTAAATATAAGAGGTCAATTAAAAGAGATCTTGCCCTTCCATTGGTTCCTACATTTTTGATCCAATGATTAAAATCAGATTTGTATATCTAAACAAAATTAATTAGTTGCTAATTAATCCTCCTATTCATTTAAAAACAACACATAAAACCCCTAAAAATTAATCATTTTATTACCTTCATGTTTAATATTAGTTTCACTATTGCATCCTGAAGTTACATATGCCCCCTTGATAAATAACTTAAATATTATTATTGGCATTATGTTTGCTCAAATAACACTTTCCAGCATATCCATCTTTTAACTATTAATTAATTATCCCTTTATTATTAAATTAACAAACTAAATTAATAACAAAAAGTCTACGTAGATTACAATGGAATTAACAGGTGATACTACAATTTTATTTTATTTTAACAAGTAATTCTTTAACAATATGTAAACGAAACGTAATGTTTTATCTCTTTATATTATATATAAATATAAAAATATAAATATAAATAAGATACATGCAATTCCATTTTTTAATCTTAATATTTAAAATTTTATAGAACATATATTAATATTAATTAAACTGTTTTATTGATATATATATATTTCAACAAGTTTTATCTTATATGATTTATATACTAAATATTTATAATCTATTTTGCTTTTATACGTATTTTTTTAAATCATTAACATACATATCCTTTATTCCTTTAATCCTTTTATCATATTAATAAATTTAAAACTAAAATAAAAGCAGATGATGACGTGCAAGAATTGATTTCTTAAAGATTATATTGAAATTGAGTATATTATTTTATTAGATTAAAGTAATATTAAAGGGTGGATATTTTATGTTGAATAAAATACTTTTTTCTTAATTCTTGATTCTTAAATTATCATCACAAATATCCCTTTATTATTATATATGCATGTATGACAGGCAACCATTTCTATATTTATATATTAATGACTAATAAAATCCCTTTATTGATATTTATTATATTCCTTTGTTAACTTAAAATCATTTTAAAGGGATATTGACTAATATCCTGTACGCATCTTCTTCTTCTCCAAATACCTGGGGTTTTTTTTTAGAAAAAGAATATCCGCTTTTTTTTTGCTCTTCTTCAACCCTTTTCAATGTTGAATCGTTGCCCAAAATAAAAAATTGATTCCCCCCTTTGCGAATTCAGTGTGTATCCTAAAATAGATGGTCAACTTTGATTCAAAAACCCTTTGTGATTTACTTGCATACAATAGATATTCATTTCCATGGAGATCGATTCCAAAACAATTTGGAAAATCAAACCCTACGCGGTTTTGTTAACCTGCATCCCTTGAAGCTCTTGATTACACTCCACTATAAAAGGCTCATTATTGTCACATGTCAAGTGAGTAGTTTAATTTATGAATACAACAAAAAAGTGCTTCAAGTAAATTATAACCGCTCCACTTGTAATTTAATATATCTTGTGAAACGGTCAAATATAAATTCAAGACATTCAATTAAAATTATGAGATGAGAAGTGAATAGATTGGAGTTTGGAGTTGGCATTCAAATTGAGAGTTGATATATACAACAAAGAAATTGTTGTATACACCAAATTGTACAACATTTGAAATACACTGTACAAGTATATAATAGCATAATAATGTTTTATGAATGATTTTATGTGTTGTATCTATCAACTCCCAATTTCAAAGGGCACTCGATCGTTAGCATATCCAATTATAAACATTCATTAGTTTTGACAGTCACTTTTGCATTCAAACAACAAAATGAAGCAGCTCCCTTTTCAGTCACGTTTTCATGATCTTCTTTCATCACAATATTTATTCACAACAGCAATTTCCCTCTTTAAATCTTCCGTCAATCATAGACGAATCAGATCTCAATGACGAAATAAATTATTTCCGTGAGATCACTCTTATACTTACATTCACACCAAGTTTTTTTATATAAAAAATAATAATAATAAACTTGTCATAGTTTTTTTTCTCCGTAAATCCTTTAGAAGAGGTGATGAATCCAATGAATAAAGCTTTACTTAAACAAATTGAATATACTTAGGAAAGAGATTGTAAAAAGCTTTACATTTCTTAAGCTAGTGCCTTCTCTCTCGTCTATATGTAAATCAATTTTAATAAATTTTGTCTAGGTAAATTTTTTCTTCATGGAGCTATCAATTTTTAAGAACTTAAAAAAAAAAATTGTGACAAGTTTTAACAAAAAAGCTTTATAGAAAAGTCTTTGCATCTTTGGCGTGAATGCACTAACATATATGGCAGCTATGGTGATTCTTATAAAAACATATAATCGATCTTTTGCCACTTTATTCACTCAGAACATAACATTTCATGTAAGTGTTTAAAAAAGCTTCAAACATATTTTTCTGAAGCAAAGTGAAATGTGCTAGCATCACTGAAGTCAGCTGAAGATATATCGTACTATTCGTATGAGTTCATTAATTGGAGATTAAAATAGAGTACGTGGTGATTATAACTACTTATAAGCTAGGTAGATTAATTGTTACTCGATCATAAGGTATTTGTACGACACTTTGTATTGTACGTTAATGTTATGTATATATGTTAGTACATTAGAAATTTTATATGCATTTATTTATGTATCTAAATAGTAGCAACTAACTTGGTTTATTTATGTATTTATTTATTTACAATTTAAAACAAAGATAATAAAAACAACCAGATGCTTTTGAAATTTTATATATAACACAATTTAAGATTTCTAAAATTCCAACTTTTGTAACCCACGAGCTATACAATCATTTCTATATGAACAACCTAAGATTTTTGGAATTCGACTTGCTCATAACGAACAAGTTGATTGAAGTTACGTGACTGGTAGAAATTTGTAATTCGACTTGCTCATAACAAAGAATTGTATCCACCACTAAAATGTAGATATATACACGTTTATCATTAATTTGAATTGAGTGATTCCGCCATCTTCTCGCAATTCTTTTACATGATTTTTTTGGACAATTGATTCACGTAGAGTACTCTTCATACTAATTAAGATCACTTCAGTAATATATATATATATATATATATATATATATATATATATATATATATGAATGTTAATGATGCAGTTCATACATGAGCAAACTTCATCACAGAACAGTCATGCGCCGTCTTTTTACCGTTCACATAAATACCACTTCACTTTAAGAGAACAAGACATCTTTATTTGGGATAAGATGTTGAGGTTATAAGCCATTTGTAGTTGCTCTCTATCATAATAGTAGGGTTGTCTCACAATGCCCAATATTATGATTGTGGGCAAATGAAGCAGGGAGCACGTCAATGTGACTGTATAAAACTACACATGGCAAAAGGTTTAAACAGGGAAATCGCAGTCGTAAAAGAGTATCGTAAGTTTTGTTGTGAAAAAAGATGATCAAGAAAATGGACTTTGATAATCATATTGGGGAACTTGTTGATCATCTTGTTAATTGAGGTTTTGATAAAATAAAATGAAGCTTATGTGTACTTATTTATAATAGAAAGAGAATGCGTACCATTAATGAATAACTAAATACATCACATAACGAATTAATGTAATATTCAGTTTTTTTTAGGGAGTTGATAAATACAACAAACAAAAGTGATTAATACACCAACGGTACAACAGTTATTGCATACAGTACAAGTACTTATAGCACAGTTTTGTTGTGTGAATCACTTTTATTTGTTGTATATATCATCTCCCTTTTTTAATAACACGTACAGTTTCTTTTTCTTGTGTTAAAATCATAACCGATTGATAGCTTTCAATTTCTTCATATAGTAAATAGTTCTTGATCCATCTCCACATTTCTTTTTCTTCCTTTGATGTATCATATATCTGGTTCAACATCTTACCAATGAGGTATTTCGACATAATATAGAAGAGTATGAAACACCTTCGGAAGGATTTGAACAGGGAAATCGTGGTTGCTAAGAGTGTGTCGCTGATACTTTTATGTCTGATTGACAAAAATAGACCTTGCATTATTTTATTTTATTTTTTGATAATGGGAACACAACATAATTAGTATTTAGACATTGTATGTTAATTTGAATGCAAAAGTGATTTTATGTGCATATGTATATTTATAGTATAACGAGGGTAGATATATAAATCGACACCATTAAATTAGTACTGAAATGAATGTCAATTAGCTTCCACTTTCCAACTTTTAACTACCAGTTGGAGCCGTTTAGATCGAGTATTGAAGCGGGTTTTTTGTGAATATTGAAACTAGTTGGTGTCTGGGTTATTTTGGAGCTTTAGTATTGGTATTAGTAATATGAGTGCAAAGTTGCAAACAACAAACTATTCGCTAACCTTCGGTAATAGACTAATAGGGTCAAATTGTCAACCACGGTTGGGTTTGGGTGAACCGTGGTCTATACATTTGTAGAAATGAAGTTTTTTAATCGACGTGACTTAAATGACAATCTTGACATTCTTTGACTAAAATAGTGTTTATGACTTAATATATATTGGATCCATATATAGTAACAAATTATATACATTGTTCTCATGAAGTAACACTTCCATTCTTTTTAGTTTTTATTTGATCATATCCTTTTCTCACGAATCGTGATCATCTTGTCATTGTTTTTTGTAAAAATAACCCATATAAAAAAACTTTTATAACGTGAAAACGGACACATTATAACATAATTATTTTATTTTATTCAAATAGCTAGTACTTAGCGAAAATAATACAAACTCGTACATGTGTACATAGCAATCTTTTTAACATCTAGATGAGGCCATCAAAGGACAAGTTGAAGAACACGACTTCTCAAACGTGTACACATATAATTAATGATGCATCTATGTTATGAAGATAACATCAAATTAGATAGTTTCCTCTTTAAACACACACGAGGCTAGGAGTACCGGAACAAAACTAGAAGTGTTTATTATGATTTCAAAATCAAGAATTAATTCACCCTTTCATTAACATACTTATAGAATAATAGCCGTGCAACGTAGCTGCATCAAAGAAAGACACAAGCTAGGCATATCTTATAATATGAAGGGGATCGAATTAGTTTGAATCTTCTATATTAGGTACCCATATCAACAAATCGATTTCTTTTACAAACACCTAATGATTATATCTTTGGGGAATCGCTTCCTTCTTGATTTAAAAAAAAAAACAACAAACCATAGGTTTTTAGGGCTCTCAGCCTCCCTGTTTTGGGTTCAAATGATTCCACGGCCTAAATATAATATCTATGGAGTACACTCCAGAGATGGATTTAAATAAAGAAATCGTGGTTGAGAGGGAGTACGTATTGTTACCTTGGTTGTGAAAAATATGATCAAGAAAAAGGAATTTGATGATGATATTTGAAAACTTGATAATTATATTTAGGGTTTGGATGAGAAAAGTGAACCGGCCTTACGTGTATTGTGTATGTATATCTATAAGAGATATATAATAATATAATGAGAATATGTATCAAACTATTCATAAACATAAACCGCCCCAAGTATAAGCGCTTAAAAGTACTAAACCACCGAAAATATATAATTTGTGGCGTGGACAAACGTGGTATAAACCGACCCTAGTGGTAGCATTTGTGGCGGGTAAATTAATTTAAGATTTTCATTAGTAGCGGTTAACAACTTAACTATATATATACATACTAGTTTGGACCGGTTAGCGTTAACCGCTTCAAATATTTTGTAACTTTCACAGTTGCACGTATATATTTGTACACTGTCAAACATGCAAATATATATAATCTCCTTTTGAAACCCTCAATGTTGAATATTGATAAGATTTTACAAGTAGTTGGATGTTGACAATTAATACTTGAGCAGATCACTATCAAATATATTATTTTAACCACCATATATATATTCCACTTTTGGTTAGTGAGGCATTCAATAGCTTAGTTCACGATATGTATTCACGTGCATATATACCCAATTACTCATTATAAATAAAGTACATAAAGCCGGTCATGTATCACCAAACATCCAAAATTCCAATATACTAACAAAATTATGAAGTAGTGGGGTTAAGGTTTGTCCTCTTCATCCAAAAAAGAAACAACATAAAGCATTACCCTTTCCCTTTTCGTGAACATCTTTACTACAAAAAATTAGCAATTAATAATATCCTCAACCGCAATTTCTCAGTTATAATATCCTCCGCCAAAAACTCCGACCAACTGTCAGAACGTTGTTAAGAAAGCGTGTTTATAAAGGCGTTGCACGCAAGTGCCATTTCTAAGTTATAAACACAATTTCCTCATCTCTCCTAACGGTTGGTGTGCATTTTTGAAGTTCAAAACGAACTAGGCCCAACTGTTGGTGTGCATTTTTGGATATAATATCATAAAATTAAAAGTTCAAAACAAGTTAGGCCGTAAATTTCGTTTTGAGTTTTAATAATAATGTTTATGCTTTTATCGGTCTTTCAAGGCCTTTGATACCAAGTTTGTTAAACAAAGACCTTGTTAGAGAGGGAGCGCGCATGAGCAAAAATGTCGTCCATCCAAAAACCGTTTCTCAAGACCCTTTCTTTTCATAAAGATTCAAATGGGTTAAGCTAAACGGGATGGTGAGGACATTCATATATTTTCTCTTCCATGTTTGTTCTTCTTCTTTTTTAACATCTTTATTATCAAATCCCCGGCCAACATGGACCTCAATCATGTCTCTAGTAGACATGTTATATCTTCCGGACCTTCGCATGTTGTACGTTTTAACAACTTAACTACAAGTAACTCGCGTGCATGTTATACCTTCCGTACCTTTGCATAACTCGTGTGCATTATCATATCAGTGGTTTTATAATGTAAAAAATAACTAATTAGGTTATATATGGCCGGGCCGGGATTGTTAAGTAGAAGATTTCCTTGATTATATTATCGATCAAGTCTTCAACGAAAGCTAATTAAAAAACTAATTCACAAGAAGCAGCGCTACGTACGTACAATACAAAGCATATATATTGGCGATGGGTTGAGTAGAGAGAAGCAAAGAACAAGCTGTAACTAGCGCCGTCATTTGTAAATTTGTATTTAATTAATAGATATTATTACGTACTCATTTGTTTCCATATATTTTCGTTCTGCTATCAATTGCACCAAACCGTATAAAGTAAGTTGGAGCGATCTGTTTACACAAAACTGTTCCTTGGCATATATCGATTGAGTATACACGCGTATTTAATTTGGATAGTGATCAATACAACCAAATTTTTTATTCATACACCAAAATTAAGCTTTACTGGGTTTGTACTCCGAGCTTTAGTGATTGTACAGTTCGATGTATAGATTAACTTATTTGTTGTATCTATCGACTCGAGTTTAGTTTTGGTTGGCTGGGCATTTGAAAGTCTTCCATTTAATCGGATGGATCATTAAAGTAGTTATATAAACACCGCGTTAGTTGGCATACAATTAAAGTATTTATTAGATGTTATACAAAATTAATATAAATTTGTAAAACCCATCAAAAAATGGAAGAAGAAAAAAAGTTGTCGAAAGTATGCCTTGAGGGAACGGCAAATCGAAGAGGAGAAAACATTGATAATTTTCATGATTTTTGGACTTACCCTATGTGAAATATTTAATTTTTAAAAATGTAGAGGAGAGAGAATAAAGTGACACAAGACAGAAATCTATTGGTTCTCTCATTCTCACTCAAAATTGGTGTACTCATTTGAACTTTACTCTATAAAATATATATTAATTTTCAGTTAATAGGTTCATGACCATTATACCCTTGGTGTTTGTCTCTTAAAAGTATTGTATCTTTTCGCAGTAACTAAACTCAACCACCCCAAATCAATTCGTCAGTTTCTTATCTCTCCATCAAACATATTGAAGATGAATAGTTCCGAAGGCAAATTCATAACCAAAAAACACTATGTCTTATTGGACCATAAATTAACTAGTAGCCTATCTAATATTTATTGTGTAAATAACTCACAAAATCAAGAAATAGATATGAAGTATCATGAATTAACCGGTTCGACCAAGAACCGGACCCCTTCCGGTCGGTACAAAACCAATTTTGACCAAGGTTTGACCGGTCAATGAATTGGGCAGTTCGGTCAAAACCGGGCGCTTCAACTGGGAACCGAACCGGTATGATCGGTTTTTAAACCTTTTTTTAAACTTGTTTTTGTCCAGTTTTGGGCCGGTTCGGCCAGACCAATCCAATCGGTTCGATGGGAACCGGAGCCCTCTCCGGTCCGATTCAGTTTTCGATTTTAAAAACATTGTGTGTTTTTGTGTTTATCATGAATGCAGAATGATGATGATGATCAGAAAACGGAAGTTATAGGACAGTTATATATCCTTAACCAATTCGGGTCAAATATATCCAGACGGATTTTTTCGGGTCACTCAAATATATCCCGACCGCAGCCAGGGGTTCTGCCCCTTGGACCCTGCCAGGGGCGTTTTTCCTTGGACCTCACAAGGGGGTGAGGCCCCCTTTAGCCCCACAATTTGGTCATACCCGTATTTATTGACTAGTTGGGTATACACTCCGCATCACCTATCCCGAGTCCACTAAAACGCGAATACACTAAAATATACAACAGAGTGGATGTTCTTTTCTGAATATATATATATATATGGAGTATATATGTGTGTGTGTGTATATATATATATATATATAATTGAGTAGACATTTATTTTGGGGAGTTGATAAATACAACACCCATATTGATTCTTACACCAAACTGTATAACAATTAAAGCTGACAGTACAAGTATATAATAGCATGATTTTGGTTTATGAATCAAATTGAGTGTTGTATTTATCAGCTCCCTTATTTTGATACTCTGTAAGTAATATTAAAGGCTTGAAAGTTTGTTGAGATTCGAGCCTATATATTTTGAGCTCTTCTTTTCCTTTATCTTTTTCTATCTGAACTGAAACTTGACAGGTTAGAACTTGAATTGGCTTGGCTTGATAACTTAAGATTTGTTTGTAGTCCTAAGTTATAACGTGGTTAACGTAGCTTTTATGATGCCTATCTCAAGGAGAAAATAATTTGCTATAACGGTTTTTATTATATATCATAGTCTCTTAAGATGGATTGCACCAATATCAATGGTACGACTGAGAACACAAAAAAGGGACATTATTCAGTTCGAACTACGCAAAGCCTATTTTGTACCTCTTTAGATGGGGAACGAAAAATCGGCACATCATGATCTTACTAAAAATGTCGGCAGTTGTACGTAGAATGAGTTCCATTTGAAATTTTCAATCTGTGGCTTCTGCATCTTGAGATTCTTGCAAGTCAGGAGGTTTAAATTCTGTTGTGTCACCCACATCTTATATACGGGCTTCTTTTATTAACTAAGTGCTAAATTTAAGTATATGTTTATTTCCATCTTACCCTTGTTAAAATTATATCTAACTTAATTTGTTTTACTGCAGAATATAAGTACAGGGGTCTTATTGTCATATTCAAGAATTTATATGCTACTATGTAAAGTTTGGATTCAACATGATCAAGAATATATCTGTAAGGGGTTATGTGTAAATTGTTTAAGTTTAATATGTATCTTTTTTATTTTTATTTTTCATTCATTCATAATCATCTTCATACGGCTGTATTTGTGCTCTCAAAACCCTAGTATTATTTCTTGATCATCTTGATCATATTTGTGAGTGATTTTGATCATCAACTGTTGTTGGTTGATCATAAAGTGTTTTTGAGTCTGTAGTGAGATTTTGTCTTGTTTTTGGATGTTAACCCGGTTTGGTTAATCTAGTATTATTCACTTTATTGATTTGATCTCGTTCTAGTATTAGTAATTGTGGTTTTGTATAGGGTATCAGAGCCTGGTTATACGATTCGTAGTTTGTCTGAGTTTTGATTTGAAATCCAAAAATTAGGCTCGTTTCAAATTAGGGTTTCATAAATTCTGAGATCTGGTTTTTGTTCGGGTTCGGTTGTGATATGTGGAGATTGTTTTGTTGATTCATCGGTGGAATTTGTTTGGCTCGCTATATTTCTTCTACATACCCTAATTTTCAGATTAGGTGTTTTTAGGGTTTCGACTTGAAACCTGTTGCTGGTTTCACTCTTGGTTGTTCCAGAGTGATCATCTGAAGTCTTCTGTTGTCTTATTCTTCTATTCTTCTTATAGCTTTGCACGGAGTACTCTGTGAGAAAGTTTCATACTCTTAAATCTTCATATATGTGATTAATTGTTTATCTATTTAAGTGTTTGTTGTTTATTCATATTTTGTGTGGTTTTATCTAAGTTCTCTAACTTTCCTTGTTTTATTGGTAGAAGAGAGGTCCCAAAGAAAGACCTAGGACAGATTCCCTTAAGAATCTGTCTGTAAGGATCCCTACTTTGGCTAATCTATTAGGACATATTATTTGCATTTTATTAGGCATATGTGTGTATTTGTTAATTGATGAATAGTTGTTTTATTTGTTTGAAGTTTGTCTGGTTTTGTGTTGTGATCATCTGTGATTTTTTAATTAATCTTGTTTGTTACTATGGTTGGTGAGGTTGCTACTGGTTCTAAGATCACTCAAGTGAGTGAACTTGATTTTGGTGATCCTTTATATCTTCATGCTAGTTATATTAGTACTACTGCACTAATATCACTTAAGTTAAAAGGCATAGAGAATTACAATGTATGGAGTAGGGATATGATGCTTGCACTGCAAACCAAAAACAAAGTAGGTTTTATTGATGGTTCTATAACCAAACATAAAACTGATGATGTTAACCAAAAACAAAGTAGGTTTTATTGATGGTTCTATAACCAAACATAAAACTGATGATATTCTTGGTTTATAGTGGGATAGATGTAATTCTGTTGTTTTATCTTGGATTCTAAATTCCATATCTGAAGAACTGTTTTCTGGTCAAGTTTTTTCTCAACTTGCAAAAACTATTTGGGATGAACTAATTAAAAGAAACTTATGATAAGATTGAAGGTTCTATCATTTTCAATCTGCATCATAAGTTAAATACTATTTCTCAAAATGGTTCATCTGTTTCTAATTATTATCATAAACTTAAGGCACTTTGGAAACAATATGATGCTTTGGTTAAACTGCCTACATGTACTTGTCATGCTAATGCAGAATTTAAAACACATAATGACTTGATCAAATTGATGCAGTTCTTAATGGGTTTAGATGATTCTTATATGTCTATTAGAAGTAATATTTTGACCAGAGAACTTTGCCAAGTGTTCAATCTGCTTTTGCTATTATATCATTTTGAAAATTTTGGTAATTCAAACAAGACATAAAACTCATCTTTTTTAGTTTCAAAAACATTTGATAATAATAAAAGATTTGGCAAAGGTCCTAATCCTAATCTAAAGTGTACTAAGTGCAACAGACTTGGTTACACTATAGAAAGGTGTTATGAGATTGTTGGCTATCCTCCTGGGTAGGTTAAAAGAGGAAATACCAACAACAATAAATCTGATGTGAGTAATGTATCTTTGACTGATTCTAAAACTGGTAACATGAACTTAACCTAGTGATCAAATATCTAGACTAATGAGTTTGTTAAATGAGAATGCAAGTTCAGGAAATGTGCAAGCTAATGTGGCATGTACTTTAATGAACTGTAGTACTAAGTTCAACTCAACTTTTTATAAATTTTTTAATTCAAATGTAACCAGTGAATCTGTAGATAATGTTACAAATTGGATAATTGATTCTGGTGCTTCTCAGCATATGACAAGATCTGTTCAACACATGATAAATTTATTTGATGTTACCAAATTGGGTATGATTGTTGGTCATCCCAATGGTACTTTAGCTAAAATTGATGATTTAATATTAACTGAAAAAATTATTTTAAAAAATGTGTTGGTAGTTCCTGGATATTGTTTAAATTTATTATATGTTCATACATTATCTAAATATGCAAAGATGTTTATAGGATTTAATGATGAGAAATGTTATATACAGGATTTGTTGTCAAAGATGATTGTGGGGACTGGTAGTATGAAAAATGGGTTATATATGTTTGATTGTGTTAAAGGTAATCTGATTAATTGTAATTCTACTTGTTATGTATCTTATAATTTGTGGCATAGCAGACTTGGTCATCCAGCAAGTCAAGTTCTTAATGTTCTTAAGAATAGACTACATTGAAGTGATGAGTTTGCTACCAATGTTTGTGATACTTGTCATAGAGCAAAACAAACAAGGGAACCTTTCCCTTTAAGTGAACACAAATCTAGTGTTTTAGGTGACCTAATATACTTAGAATTGTGGGGGCCATATAGAGTTATTAGCAGAGATGGTTATAAGTATTTTTTTTTACTATTGTTGATGATTATATCAGAGCTGTTTGGGTATATTTAATTAAGTCTAAGGATGAAGTGTTTTCAAAATTTGAAAATTTTGTTATTCTTATTCAAAATCAGTTTGAAAAAAAGTCAAAATTATAAGAAGTGACAATAGAACATAATTTGTTAATAATAAGTTTAAGTTTTTTTGCAATGAAAAGTGTATAATTCATCAAACAAGTTGTGCTTATACTCCTCAGCAAAATGGGATTGCTGAGAGAAAGCATAGACATTTATTTAATGTTGCAAGGTCTTTATTATTTCAGGGATCTTTACCCTTGAATCTGTGGTCTGAATGTATATTAACTGCTGCTTACTTGATTAACAGGCTTCCATCTTCTGTGCTATATGGAAAATCACCATTTGAGTTAGTATATAATCATGAACCTAGTCTCTCTCATTTGAGAGTGTTTGGATGTCTATGTTATGCAACTATTTTGAATGAAAGTGATAAGTTTAGCAAAAGTTCTGAGAAATCTGTTTTTATTAGTTATTCTAATTTCAAAAAAGGATATAAACTTTTTAGTCTTGATAATAAAACAATTATTTTTTCAAGAGATGTAAAGTTTTATGAAACTGTTTTTCCATTTAATTTGAAATCTTCTGCTAAACAAGATACAAGTTTACAAAATGATTTAAATCATTAAAAAAATTTTATTCTGTTTTTGACAATCCAAGCACTTCTCCAAGTCCCAATAGGGATGGTAAAAAGATCCGAACCCGATAGGGATCCCCAAAGCTCGCAATTTCGGATCGGGTTGGGGATGGGTAGTATCATCCCCGTCCCACCCCGCCCCGATATATATATATATATATATATATATATATATATATATAGGTGTGATTACAATATATGTATATATGTTGTCTTGATTATGTTACTATTTAATTTTGAAACGAGAATGTCAATTCTGAATTTTGGGTATTATAATAGAGAACGAGTACTAAGTTAGGATTTGAAGAGCTCATGGTCTTAACAAGGTAGCCGATAAGACCCCGTTGAGATTTGGGGTAAGTCATTTCCCCAATGGGGCGCCCCGATAAGGCCCCGCTGGGGTTTGAGGTAGGGTTGGGGATTGCTTATAATAATGGGGTTGGGGTTAGGGCTGACATCCCCGCATCGAACTCGCCCCATTTCCATTCCTAAGTCCCAATGATGAAGAGAGAGACACAATAGATAGTGAGGGAAGTGCCATTGATCAAAGCCATTTACATGATACTTTAGTATCATCAAATGACAATGATACCACTGCAACATTAGTGCCTGACAACCTATCTTCTGAGGGCACATCTGAACAGTATAATTCAAATGGTGAACTTGGAAGCACAGAAGCTGTAACTAATCTTAGAAGGTCTACTAGACCTAAAGTATTCCCTAATAAACTTAAAGATTTTGAAGTCAGAACTGATGTTAAGTATCCATTAAATTATTATGTCTGCTATTCTAGCTTGTCTGAACATAATAAGTGTTTTGTTTCTAATCTTGATAAATCTGTAGAACCAAAAACTTATTTTGAAGCATCTAAAGATCAAAATTAGATGCTTCAAAATTAGATTGATGCTATGAATAATGAAATGGAAGCTTTGAATAGAAACAATACTTGGATTGTTACTGATTGTTACTGATCTTCCTGTTGGTAGAAAACCAATAGGATGTAAATGGATTTATAAAATTAAATATAAATCAAATGGTGAAATAGAAAGATATAAAGATAGATTGGTGGCAAAGGGATACAATCAAAGAGAGGGAATTGATTATGAAGAAACTTTTTCACCGGTTGTGAAAATGGTTACTGTTAGATGTATTCTTAATCTTGCTGTGCAATATAATTGGAATTTATATCAACTTGATATATATAATGCTTTCTTATATGGTGATTTGTCTGATGACGTGTATATGTCCTTACCTCAAGGATATTTTTTCTGAAAATGATTCTAGAGTCTGCAAATTAACTAAATCTTTATATGGATTGAAACAAGCCCCTAGAAAATGGAATGACAAACTTACATCTTTTCTAATTGAATATGGGTTTGTTCAAAGTGTTAATGATTACTCTTTATATACTTTTTCTTCTGAGAATATATTTGTTGTGCTTCTTGTTTATGTTGATGATATAATCATTACTGGGAACAATTTATTTGAAATCTCTAAAGTAAAAAAGTTTCTAAGTACAAAATTTATGATTAAAGATTTAGGAGAATTTAAATATTTTCTTGGAATAGAAATTTTGAAATCAAAAGGTGGTATATGTATGACTCAAAGAAAATAATGTCTTGAACTTTTAAATGAGTTTGGTATGCTTGGATGTAAGCCTATGCAAACTCCTTTAGAAGCTAATTTTGTTTTGAGTTCTAATGAATCTAAAGATGATAAGCTTCTATCTGATATTTCTCAATATCAAAAACTGATTGGTAAGCTTATTTATCTAACTCTTTCAAGACCAGATATATCTTATTCTGTTCAATGTTTAAGCCAATACATGCATGCTCCTCTTCAATCTCATGTTAAAACTGCATTTAGAGTTTTAAGATACTTGAAAAATAGTCCAGGTAAAGGTGTTCATATTACCAAGACTGAAGGTATGTTTAGTTTATGTGCATACTCTGATGCAGACTGTGGTAACTGTTTAGGTTCAAGAAGATCTATATCTGGATATTGTTTATTTTTGTGTGGGTCATTAATATGTTGGAAAAGTAAAAAACAACCTAGTTATCCAGATCTTCTATTGAATATGAATATAGATCATTAGCTGCCACAACTTGTGAGATTTTATGGGTTGTGAAGCTGCTTGCTGATCTTAAAATTGAAAATCTATTGCCAGTTGAACTTTTTTTGTGATAATAAAACTGCTTTATTGATTGCTGCAATTCTAATTTTTCATGAAAGATCAAAACATTTTGAAATAGATGTTCATGTGGTTAGAGAGAAATGTATTTCATGAGTCATTAAAACCGTTTTTATTGACTCTAACAATCAACTGGCAGATATTCTTACAAAAGGACTTAATAAGTCTCAACATAATTTTCTTTGTAACAAGTTAGGTTTAAGAAATCTATACAAGGATAAGATTGAAGGAGGATGTTAAATTTAAGTATATGTTTATTTCAATCTTACCCTTTTTAAAATTATATCTAACTTAATTTGTTTTAGTGTAGAATATAAGTACAGGGGTCTTATTGTCATATTCAAGAAGTTATATGCTACTATATAAAGTTTGGATTCAACATGATCAAGAATATATCTACAGGGGATTACATGCAAATTGTTTAGGTCTTATATGTATCTTTTTTATTTTTATTTTTCATTCATTCATAATCATCTTCATACGGTTGTATTTTGTGCTCTCAAAACCCTAGTATTATTTCTTGATCAGATTTGTGAGTGATTTTGATCATCAACTGTTGTTGATTGATCATAGAGTGTTTTTGAGTATGTAGTGAGATTTTATCTTGTTTTTGAATGTTAACCCGGTTTGATTAATCTAGTATTATTCAGTTTATTGATGTGATCTCCTTCTAGTATTAGTAATTGTGGTTTTGTACACAAAGTTATGTGACCAAAAAGTGTCAACCAGTGATATAATAAAACCCATTCCGTAAGTTTCAATTTATTTGTCTACCTTTTCATTTTGATTTGTTCCAAAATAATTGACATTTTTCAAAATTGACAAATCAAAATGAATGAAAATGGTAAAGATGAAATTTTATTGGTGTGCTCAATAATTATAAATGCACTTTTCTTACACCGTGTGTTTCTTGTCTAGTGACAATAATTTTGAGACGGAGAATATAGCATTCACTAACAACAAAATTGATAAATCATCATGATTTATTTATTTTTATGTACCGTTGATGTAACTAATTATAGAATACAACAACCATCTCCATTTAGTATGATATTCCGTAAATTAGACCAAATAAATAAAAAGTGAACCCTATTTTCTGATAAATTTGTTGGTCTGTCTCCTTCATAAATACGAGACCAAAAAAATGTTTCATTTATTTTTGAGTTTTGATAGTTACAATAAAAAAATTTATACATAAACAAAATATATACATTAAACTTAAACTGTTGCTTTGCAAAATATAAATAAATATGCATAACATTTGATTTGATAATGTATTGTATCAAAAAAATTTATTGTATTTAACAACACCCTCAATTTTTGTTACAACCGGAAACAAGAATCTCTTAATGTTAATACACATGGAGGTTAAAGAAGCTGTCACTTTCTTAAAACAGAAAGTGTGTCTCCAAGGCCCACAGTATTTATTACTTTATAAGCCCATTGGGCTACAATTTTGTTGGGACCAAACACATACGGTACAAAACAGCATTTAACAGTATATGTTTTAGTTATTAGGCATGTAAGAATATAAGATATTAAGAAGGTATTGTTCGAAATTACGTTTTGAAGAGATCGTCTGATTACTGTGTTTGCAAAATGCAAATATTTAGAAAAAAATGGCTGTTAAAAATGATTATTTGCGTTTGAGAGAAAATGCAGTTTTGAAAAAACAAGTTGGGACATGCATACTTCTTTACAACGTCGTTTAGTATAGAAAAAAAGTTTTGAAAACACAATTATAAAACACTCTAAATAATATGGGGTACATCTAATGACTAATAACTTGCTTAATACCTAATTTATGGGGTCTTAGCTCTTAAGTTGTAAACTACGTTATGAAGTGGAATAGAGAAATGAGTAGGGTAAACCACAAAAATCGGCTATGTACTGCCCCGAATTGTTCCATGTATGCAATCTACTTAATATTTTATACCTCAAACCCTAATTCCTAACCCCTAAATCCCAAACCCTAAACCTTAAACGCAATTTTAACACATGTGTTAGTAAATGTGAAACCCACAAAAAAATGGAAAAAAAAACTCGTCGAAAGTATGCTTTGATGGACGGCAAATCGAAGAGGAGAAAACGTTGAATTTAATGGTGCAATTTTCATAATTTTTTGATTTATCGTTTATGAGATAATTGATGTTCGGGGTAAATGGGTTTTGTATATGTGGAGCATTCTCTTTCTACACATAACATGATATCATTGGTTCCCTCATTCTCCCACAAATTCCTATTCTTATTTGAACCCCACCCTCTGATGATAACCCAAATAAATTTCTATGGTTCATCTATCATTAAACACCGTCGGCAAATAGAAAACGCCAACCGAAAAATAAAGAACACGATGCCAGTGCTTCGATTAGTGGTTGTGCCACCAGATCTGCCGGATCTCAACGCCGCCGTCACCACCACCACCTCCACCGGTGGAAATCCTCCGTATCTTCGAGGCCATCAACGCCGTCGCGTTCTTGGATACCACAGCCATCATTGTCGGGTTGGTATAGCACAACCACCGCCGACGTTCTCTTCTTTTCCTCTTTTCCTCTTTTCCTCTTTTCCTTTGGTTTTTGAATCATAGGGTTTATAGATCTGGTTATTTAAAGAATTTCAGCTTTTTTAGATCTGAATGAAATCTTCACGTTTAGGGTTTGAAACGAATTAGATCTGGATTTTGTTTGATCATAGTGGTATATACAGTATGTTGGTGTAAATGATCGGTGATGAACACAAAATTTAATTAACATAATTATGAAACTTAAAAATATCGTCACAATCACAGTATATTTAACAAACGACTAGACGATTTAATAGAAACTAATTAGATTAAACTTATAAACCAATTTTACAGTGTCATAAAAAATAAATCAAAGATAATCTTTCATTTATGCCTAAGATGTACGTTGATTGGTATAAAATTTATAAGAAAAGTATGTTACAAATACTTAATTTTGAATTATAAAATTAGTTTAATATATATATATATATATATATATATATATATATATATATATTTTGACATGGCATCCACATTGGCTCCGGTTATTTCACGCATTAGTATTATAATAAAAAATGTCAATAATCATATTTACCGAATCAATAGGTAGCAAGTTACCGTATTACTTATATTACCGAATCAATAGTATGCAACATACCGAATCAATAGGCAGTTCATGCCTAGATACCAATCAGGTATAAGTAAGTCTACAAATATGAGGCAATACATGTCTAAGTACTAATCAAGTATGTGTATAACCACGTCATATGATATCAAGTAATAGTACTACTTATCCGGTAGTAAGATACTAGTATGCCACCTGGCATAGTGTGTTGCCTCCACAAGCAACATGTAAGTGTAGTCCCGCAGAACTATAATGAGTATTTAGCCAAATACTAAGTTAACGATCTCGAGTGAAAGCTCGCAGATCCGTTAATGAGTGCGAGTATCAACTCGTATGTTTATCAGTGTTTTGTATCACTTTACTGCGATATCGTTTTAAATCACTTTACCGTGATCTCGTTTTGTATCACTTAACCGTGATATCGTTTTGTATCACTCTAACCGTGATATCGAACAGTGTTGCTCGCAAGCAATGTATGTATATGAGAGCCGGCAATACTACGACTGGCACGACTAGAGTTGTGACACCCGACCAATTAGGGCTAGGAATTTGCGCCTAATCATTTTGTAATACATGTAATTAGTTCTATGTTAGGCTAATTGTATGTATCATTACGTGTATTTTATAAATATACGCATTTACGCGATTAGATTTAATTGTGCATGTTATTATATCGGCCGAATTCCGATACATTAATACGGACGTTGGTGAACACAAAATGTTAAATAATATGAAATTATTTAATAAACATAGTGATTTTCTAAATATTATTTCGATAATATTTCATAAGTATTTCGTATCGTACCGATTAAGTTATACGCGACCGAAACGCGCAAAACGCACCCAAAAAATAAAATTTATAAGAATTATATTTTTATAATTCATTTCCAAGTATTTTGATACAATACTTCAATAAAAATTCACACGATCACGCGCAATCAAATATAACGTTTGATAACGTCACGCAATTTAAATAATCGTTAAACGATCATGCAAATCAATACCGTCACGATACCAAACATCTTAATAAGTATTTCCAAGTAATATTGAGTATTACTTCAAGTTAAAAATATCGAGTTTTAAATCGTTTACGAAAACTCACATATAATACGTTTTAAGTTTAATCGGACGACGAAACGATCGGGCAAATGAACACCACGCACTACGTAACTTTGGGGGAACAAAAAAATTAACCGAAGTACACCCTTGTGGGTCCCATGGGCCGAAAATATCAGCCCCCCAAACATCTTCCCATGATTTATGGATCTATGTTTCTTTCTTAACCATAAGACCACAAATAATGGTCCATAATTTCCTCATTTCATTCACCTCACTCTCTCTCTAATTTCTCACACTAAAAACACCCACCAATCTCTCCCTCCCTCTCCCTCACTCACGGCTACCACCACCACCATCAACCACCACCATCCACCATCATTTACTTGGAGAGAAACAAAGGAGGAGAAGCAAGGAACAAAAGCTAGCATCGTCTCACTCATTTCTCTCTCTAGATCCCGATTATTGGTATAAAACCCTAACTTCTCTCTATATTTTCATCATTTACATATATTAACATATCTAGTAGCTCATGTGACTATATTATGTTCAAATATAAGCTTGAAAGTAATTTTAAGAACACAAACATTAAACCTTAAAATCTGACCAGAAAATAGCCCTCACGAAATCATCTATATCTTGAAAACTAGGAAGAACCAACTCTTGACATCTAAACGAACAATGTTCATTAAGATACTGGATACAACTTTCATTTTTGGCTCTCTGATCATGGTGAAAAACGTGGATCTTTGGACCGAACTCATCTCCAGACACAATCTGACCACATCTCATGTTTATTTTTGTTAAAAATAGTAAATGAACATATAAAATCACCATAAAGTGCGGAAATGGACTAGGTTCATAGATGAACATGCATGATTTTTGTTGAGATCTAGATCGACTTGATAAGTGGTGAAACCGAGTGGTATATCGAGTCCAAAATCTGGAAAATGTAAACATAAGGACTGTTTTAGTCATTTTGTGAAAGTGGCACTTAAAGAGAACTACAAAACGTAACGACAACTTTTATAAACTTATTTTGACATATTAGGATTTGTGTAAAAGTTTCGGGTCAAACGGTGGTCGTTTGACCACTTTCCCAAACCTGAACCCATGGCATACGGATTAATTCTGATCCGAACTTAGACTCTCGGACCCTTGACTTTCAGACTAAAACCTACATTCGGACACACATACACATTCGGACTTAAACACAATCGGATATACACTTTCGGACCTAGATACCTTCGGACTACAAACATTCGGACATATATATATATATATACACTTTCGGATATATATAAAAGTACTCACTTTCGGAAATGCATATGCATATACTTTTATAAGTATAAAAAATGATGAAACGCACAATAATAATACTTGAAACTATTATTACAAAAACCCACCAACGGGCCGTACATATTTACAAAATATAAACAATCCAAAAACTAATTATGTGGACATTACTAGTTGAATGAGCAACTAGCATAGACGGTCTGATAAGACATCTAATCATTATTATAACCTTGCGCGTTTAAGACGCCCGGTAGGTTACAGTTGTGGGACGACATCATCACCTTGTGTATCATCATTACTACTTGTTTTGCAAGTCATCAGACTCAGGTGGGTCTCATAGCCCCTTTTTAAATGCTTTTACCTAGGGGTGAGATACATGCTAGTTTTGTTTTACATGTGAACACAAGTATCAAAACATCGCTATATGCTACATGAGTTAATTTCATCTAATCAATTTAAAGTCCTCCATCACATAGTTTGTTAATATGATTTAGCATGAATGTTAGTGTATGGTACCATATGGATTGACAATCCCTGTTTGAGTTAGCAAGCACTAACCTGTCAAACGGACGCATTATCATTTGTTCCAGTATGAGTGTTGATTAGGCACTCATAGGGAGGCACCTCGCTCAGGTCCTTGAATGTGGATCCTGATCCCTCAGTTAAGCTCAAACTATGGACTCATGGCTGCATGTACATTCATTATTTGTTTGATTACAAATCATTATATAAATCTTGTGGTTCATAAATCTTATTTACTCATATACACATGTGAGCTCACCAGCTTTTTAGCTGACCTTTTAACATGTTATCTCAGGTACTCAGCAGTAGGTTGGACTGCCCATCAGGATACTTTAGCTCGAGTCGCATGCAATCATCAAGAGATTTCCTTGCATATCTATATTTTGTATAATTGGAAATGTACTAGAATCTCTCAGGGTAATCATGTGAACTCAATATAATGTAAACAGTTTGTAAACTCTTATGTTATATCAATGTATTTTGTAAACGACGCATATAGAGTCGTTCATTATATATCTTATGTGCTTGTGCTTATTGATTAGTCGCGCCCCGACCCGATTCGCTTTCGCAACCCGAATTAGGGGGTGCGACAAGAGTAACCGAGTTTGCATAAGTGTATGTGTATCAATATACATGAGTAAACTGTGGGTAGCACCAAGTGCTTAAAATAGAGTACGAGTATGTATGTATGTATATATATATATATATATACTTATATATATATATATAGATATATAAGTCTAACCGACAAACACATCTAACGGGGTATCATGTAACACATGAAAGTGATTTAGTATATCTGAGTATGTACATACAACACTGAGATATTAGGTCTAGCACAATAAGCCTAGGTATGAATAATCATCACCTAGTTGTCTGGTATTACTATAAGGAACTATACCAACGTATGTTACTATCGCATACTCCTAGCCTCTAGTCTAGCAAGTATATTGAGGTCTCTGGGAAATGTTCACTTGAGTACAAATGCATTCTAGTAATCATGGAGCGTATAGGCATCTTAGTTCCTAAAAGGAAAGTTAATCCTGTAAAAAGTCTAGGCATTGTCCATCGTAGGTAGAATTAACCAGTTCAAGTATATTCAATAATGTTGTCACGCGACAATATGACCAATGTATGACGATGACTTAATCAAATTATGTAATGATAACTGTTTTTCAACAGTATGATAGTGTACAACAGTAACCGTTCTAGGTTAAGTAGTGATATTGTTCTACAACAATATAATGAGTGTAATTCCTAAATATTACACGATTTGTATTATATAACAGTAATATAGTTAAGTGTGAATTATAAAAGTTTATCAATATAATTCAAAAACAGTAATTGTGCTTGCATCTCACCCCAAAGACAGTAAAACAGTTGAAAGAGTGGCGCTATGAACTCACCTGAGAAGCTAGTGTTCCTAAGATACGCGTGTCGTTCGGATGGTAACCTCCTAATGTCCTAAACACGTGAGGTTATATAGATAAGAGACAAATCAGTTTGTCTAAGCGGGTTTTGTAAGTATCCATTTGTTGTTCAGGTTTGGAAATCGTGTACGGGGGTCCAGGGGCAGCGCCCCTGGTAGCGGGGTCCAAGGGATAGCAACCCCTGGCGGGGTCCAAGCTTGGAAAATTTTTATTTATACTACATTGCATTAGTAAAAACGCATCCGAAATTCAAATTCGGAGTAATATCAAGTGGTAAAATCTCAGTTTCGATACTTAGTGAAAACACATGTTTTTAAGGTTCTGAGTTTTGCGACATAAGAGCTGTGTCGCTAAAGGGTTCTGCGACACAAGGGTTTGTGTCGCTATGTGCAGCATCAGGGATTTTAGTGCGACACAATGATTTGTGTCGCAGTAATGCGACATTGGCTGCGACATTAGTTCTGCGACATTAACCTGCGACACAGGCTATGTCGCAGTACTATATTTAGGCCATCTATGACACAACGATCTGTTCGAGCATTTTTCACCCAAAATCAATATCTAACCTTTTTTCAAGCCAAATCTTGTTGATATAATGTTAAAACATAATATATTAAGTATTTCTAACTCGAAATGTCAAGAAAAGGGAGTAATTTCTTACGATTTGAGAGATCGAGCGAGGAGGATGATGATGAACACAATGATGAAGATGATGATGATGAGGATGATGTTGTGTTGCTACTGCTGGTGCCGATCCGCTGTTGTTGTTATTTTGTTGTTGGTGGTGGTGGTAGATTAGAGAGAAAAAGAGAGATGAGGTAGAGATAGATATGTGTGTGGGTGTGAAAATGAAAACATAAAATGGGGAGGGGAAGAAAAGGGCAGCCGACCCATCATTTTTGGTGGGTTTGGTTGTCCCCAATTGTTGCGTTAAAAGCCCTTGTGTTGTGTACCTGATCGTATTTTCGTAAATTATTTTAAATAAAATAATTTCTTCGTATAAGTTCGTAATATTTTTAACTGAAGTATTTTTATAAAATACTTTATTTTAGTTATAAAAATTATAACTTGATTTAAATTATGTGTCGGGCACATTTCACGCGGTATTTTTTTTTTTTTTGAATAAGATTCGTTTTAAGTAAAACGAGCTACGTTTTTGGAGTTATTTACTATAACGGAGTAAATAATATTTCTTATAAATAATATCGAATTATTTATAAAATTGTGTCACCAATGTCCGCATTTGGGTTTTTGTCAATTGTTTATTTGAATCGAAATTTGTACTTTTTGACTGGGTGTCACACATTTAAAACTAACAACTTTTTTCATTAAACAATGGTTAAGTGCTTGAATAAACCCAGTATTTAAATCTGAATAAATGCAATTTGTTATTTGTATCTTCTATTTAATCACTAATTAAATGGCAATATCTTCTATTTAATCACTATTAACTGCATTATTTTTTATACGACCTCATTTCACAAAACTGCCAAAATATTTTATTAAACACACCTTTTTATATAGATAAGCTCAAATTCGAATAAACTCTTACATTCTATTTGGTCCGCCGAATGTTTTTGATGGAGTTGTAATTAATTACTAAATGAATTGGTTCCAAGGGATGTGAATTTTATTGTGTGAAGGAATGATCTACAAATAAAATCTTCCTTGAACCACATACTATTTTAGAAAAGAATTTAGATCTTAATTTAAATGGATTCCCCGAACCAAACACACCCTTATTATTAATTTATCACAGTAATTAACTGATCATATATAATTTGCAAACAATTCATATTCTCACATAAAATAATATAATGCAGACTCCCTTACAAATGATTTATAACCCAACTACAAATTATGAAACCATACATTAGTATTGGTACCATACACTGATACGGAGTATTTCTGTCGTCCAATTCCGATGTGGGCCTGTAATGTAATGTGGCTGATATTGGGGTCATGACGTCCAAAAACTATGATGCAGGGTTGAGATTATTTTCAAAGCCCACTTCATATATTGAACCCAGGTAATCTTTGGATTGTGATTCCAAGTTAAATTATCTCACCAAGCCCAGCCCATAAAGATTAGTAATAATTAGGACTGACAATTTTTGACACGACTCGAAACACGACCCAAGACCGACTCGAAAAAATTCAGGTGGGGTCAGAATTTTTGACCCATTTACCCACCAACCCGACAACCTGATTTTTTTTCATGTCGGGTTCGGGTCAACCCGATGGGTCATCAGGTCAACCCCCCGAAACCTAAAAAGATAAATTAAATTTTTTAATTTTTTATATTTGAGGTAATATATAGAAAACATGAACCTCTATTTGCCCAAATTCCCACAACTCACAATTTTTCCTATGATAGTAAAAAATGTAAAGTTTAATACATAACGAAACAATAAACCCTATAATTATATAATTATATGGGAGTGAGGAGTGTTAAAAATTTTAATTATATAATAACACTTATAGTTAAATAGTTAAAATTTGATAATTTATTTTCAAAATGTTCATTACATAATCATTTTCCTTACTTTAAGCTAACATTATCCTTCTCTTACGTAGTTTTTAACCTCTACATATGTATTGTATATATAAATTGATTGTGTTACTTAAATGACATTTTTAATGTTAGAGATACATGTTATATATGAGGGAGCACAATTATCTATATAACTTGAGGCTTTAGTTATGATTGTTAACCATTTTTGTGCTTATTAATGGTTACCTATTATTTTTGAGACAATTGGCCCACATGACCATTTGACCCGTACGACCCATTTGACCAAAAACTTACCCATTTGACCCGAAAGTAACCCAAAAACCTATTTAGTTAAAAAAAATTGGATTACTCGGGTTGGGTCCGGGTTATCGGGTTTTGGGTTGGGTTGAAATTTTCAACCCGATTATAAAATCAGGTTGGGTTTGGGTTGATCATTTATGACCTGCCAACCCGAACCCAGTAACCCAACCTGACCCGAATTGCCACCCCTAGTAACAATGTTTGGTCACCACTGAATTGGCCTGTTGGAGTTTCTACTGGATTTATGAAACCATTTCTTTGATGTACAGGTATAAATAGCTATGAACAAAAGCCGGTTTGGGCCAAATCAGATCCGACCCGAAACCCGAACCAGGTTCTAGTCAACATAATTGAAATTGGGTATTTGACCAACCTGACCCGAACCCGACCCGGGTTTTTAAAATTATTCAATCGGGATAAAATCGATTTTTCTGGTTTTTCCAACCCGACCCGGTATCAACCCGGGTCCAACCCGTTTTGAATTCTAAAAAACCAACCGAGTCCCTACCCGCCGGGTACTCTCAAAATCCAAACCGAGTTCAAAAAATCCGGTATTTCTAAAAATCGATTTCGGGTTTTTTCTGGGTTCGGGTTTTTTGTTCACACCTAAGTCTAAATTGAAATATTGTAACTAGGTCCACATTGCTGACGTAGCAAAATCAGTGACATGGAAGAGAATTTTGTTGACATATACGGAAGGAGTTGGTTTAATTGGCTCAAACATCATTTGAAATTCCATCAAGTTAGATATAACTTTGCCCTCAAAATTGCAACGCTTGTCGTCTCGTCTTTCCTTTCCCTCTTCCCATTTGGCACGCTACACAATGTACGTTAGCCATTCTTCAAAAGGTATGTGTATCTAGGAACCACGAGATCAATATGTTATAGAAAAATTAGAATAACAGCTAGTTGACTGATAACTCTCCGCAACCCTGCTCCCGATGTTCTATTTATGGTAGCATTTGATGTGGAGGTTTTAGTAAGATGTCGGATGTTTTAGTCATCGTGTATTTATGATTACTTAGAGAAGATGATGGTCCTACTATCCATACCATTTTTGTTATTTTTTATTTTTAAACCTAATGATATGATTACTGTACTTTTTCTGTTCTTTTTCCGTTCTTTTTCCAATCACTTTTCTTATCATTCTATACTTTTTCTGTATATTTTCTCATTTTTTTATTAACTAAATGGTATGATGAGTATATATATTTGGTATGGATAGATCATCCGGAAGATAATAGATTTTAGCTTTTGAACTATTGAGTACAAAATACTAGGTTACATACAATAAGATGTTCGAGGTACACTTTGATATGTGTATAATACAAAAGTACCTGTACCAATATTACGATTTTATAAATATATGTAGAGTAGTCGATTAATGGTAGTATTAGTCAATTTAATAGAGGGCCATGTAACTAAACGATGGTTAAAAGTGGCAATGAAATCTAGCAATCAAAGTAATGTGAGTAAATATAACCAAAATATGTAACAGAAAAACGAAAAATAAATATAAATTATTTAAAATTGCATTCTATATGATGACAATAAATTCATACTTGTACTAAAAATGGCAAATAGGAAACTTGTCTTAATAACTTCAAGAGTTTTTAACATCTTTAAAGACTATGTAGTTACGACATATAATTTAATTTCATAAAGATTGATCAGAAACTTATAACTATGACAATTTATTAATTTCAAGAAGATTGATCCTTATATTATTATTATTACATTACATGTTGAAGATCGATTCATAAAACTAGAAAGTTGAAACAAGTTAAGGTGATGGATGCATTCATTAAATCAAAGGTACATTGGCAGACAACTCAAAATCTTTGACCAAATATTGAATTATTACTACTAGTATATTAGAAGTGTCATTAACACCCATACCACTCAAAGGCTTACGTACGATATGACTTGTTCAGAGCTGTAGATAATAAACAAACTTAGGTGGAGAGACAAAATAGTTGAAATTGAGGAATTTTAACAGTAATTTACACTGTTTAATTATGGTATAGCAGTTTAAATATATATATATATATATATATATATATATATATATATGTTCAGGGATGAATATGAAATTCAAAGTGTTACGTTTTTAACTACAAGAGTCTCACATAGTGGTTTCAATGAGCATGCCCAATGTAAAAAGTTTTACAAAGCTTTTTTTTCTTGACACATTATCAACTTCTAAAAAAACTTTAGACAAAAGCTTTATCTCCAATAAATAAAGTTTTTGCAAAGCTTTTCTTTTGAAACATACACACACAATTTGGTGAAAAAGCTTTTGTTCAAAAGCTTGAGATATATCAAGCTTTACAAAATAAAAGCTTTCACTCCAATGTAGAAAAGCTTTTCCAAAGACTTTTTTTCACAAAAAAGCTTTTGTTAAAGCCTTCATTGGAGATGCTCTAACTGTCTAAAGTGATATTTCAATTTTCCTTTTTTATTTTATCAAGAAATAAATTAAAATACATTTTGTAAATATTAAAAGATCACTTAAGTCTTCGTGTTGCCACTTACAAAGCAAGTAGTGAAATATTATGTGCAGAAAGTATACCAATTGAATATATATGTAAACATGTACTAATTTTCCACAAGACTTGAACTCAAACATCTAAATCTAAAATCCTAAATTTATATATATATATATATATATATATATATATATATATATACACGAATATTCTTAATACACCTTCCATTTTGGATGAAAATTCAGGTTGGGTTGAGTTTACGAGTTCTGGTTGAAAGGTCAAAACCAGCCTACCCAAATCCAACCCGATTATATATATTTTTAACGGTGTATATATTAAAGGTAACTAGCAAAAGCTAGAGAAAGAAAATATGTTACCCCAGCCCAAATTCTGTTAACCCGATTATATAAACGTGTTGACTAATTCAACCCAAACCAAAATCAATTACCTGTATTCACCCCAAAACTCATCGGGTAACATGAATTCGACCCGATAAAACAACATTGTGGCAGTTTCCGGGTCGGTGGGCTTGAGGGTAAAAACCGGCCCCCGACGCAGATATGTTTATATTTAAGTTGGTTTCGTATTGGGTTTCGGGTAATGTCAAAAATTATCTTCACTACCGTTCATTATATAAATTAGTTTTGCTAATTTTTATTCTTAGAATATTAAGATTACAGTACTCTTTATATACTACAAATTTAGTTAAGTGTTCATCGATGACAACTCACATATTAAATTTTCTTTAATGTTCGAGAACAAAGTTGGTATCCATGTAAGTTTCTAGTTTAGTTCACTTGTACGGCCCTAAATTTCTTGAAAATCAAATATTGAATATACTACTTGGTCCCTATAGCTTTAGACTAGTTCTAATCATATCTATTCAAAACCGGAAACCCATCATATTTCCTGGTTAATAAAAGTTGGAATCTTTTTGAGTTTTCAGTTTAGCTCACTAAAAATAGATTCATGGGTTAGTTGTATACACATTGGCATCCAAGAATTCTTCAAAAATAAAGATGAAAACATCACTTTATTATAATTACGCTTTATTCAAATCAAAACCCATAATGAGTAGTCTTTTACTAGTATAATAATCTTTTTAACCAAAGTTGGTATCTTTTAAAGTTTATGGTTTAGTCACTTGAAGATTGAGTCATGGATGTGTATACACACATACACACGTGCACACGAAACAGTAACCAATTTGTCGTAATTCCAAAAAACTAGCGAGTGAAGAATCCAAACACAAATGTAACCCAAACACTTTCTCCACCAATGACTGAACAAACCTAAGCTTTGTCCTTTCTCTTTTTCACACACACGTAACCTAAAATATTAAATCATTTTCGACAGAAAAAACAGATGCCAGCCAGCCAGCCAGCCTGCAGTTTACATACTGACAAACACCAGTCAAGCAGTCAGCAGTCAAACAGGCCCTCTCTATACTATACTATATCTCATGCATGTACAGTTACATAACTTCCACCACCCTTAACTTACTATTTACACGTCCTCCACTTTCTAGCTTAGCGGAAGAGCATATGGCTTTAATCCATGTAGTTGTGGGTTCGATTCACGTGGAGGACATAAAATTCCATTGGGGTCTTGGACCAATGGTCAGGGAGTTTTCCACTATGTGGTTTCTTCCTAGGAGTGATGAGTTCGAATCTCGCCCATGGCATTTCACCTGGGGGAGGGGGAGACTCCGTGACGCGATACCCATCTAAGACATGGGAGAGCAACCCCCTTTGAAGCGTCATCGAGATTTCAAACTATGGAGCGGTTCTCATATCGGGGAGTAATCGTTTGTGGAAGATGAACAGGTGGACCAAAGTTCCGTCGGTGATTCCACAACTGCCTTCCAAAAAAAAAACTTACTATTTACACCCCTCTTTTGAAAATCCCATTTTTACCCCTTTGATTTCTTTCATATTTTCCACAAATATGACTAATTTACGTGACAAAAATATGCGTAAAGATTTTATATATTGGCAGTCTACTCTCCGAGCTCATAAGAGCTTGGCTTTCTAGTTTTTAAAAGTTCAAGCCCTTAAATACGTTAATCATTATTGGCAAACTAAATTTGGTGTAACTTCTTATAAAAATACTCTTTTTGTAATATTTAAAACAAAAGCTACCTCAAGTGACTTATAGAAGCCTTTAACGACTTCTCTAGCTCCAACTAATAACCTTAGATAGCCAACAACCTCAACTTCAACTCCAAGTTCAATGAGATAAGTGAAATTCGTGTATCATTTATGGTAAAGATTATGCAAGTTTATAGAAATATATAGTATATATTTAGGCGTATAAAATGATGTACACCCATTTATTTTTTACTCATGTGTACATTTTTTGGACTATATAGAAGAGGTAGGGTGCGGTGGTGGGGTATCAAGTAATGAAAGATTCGAAAATAGGGTTTGATAGCAGGTATACATATCCATGGGTTTGGATGGTACTAATAATGATCATGTGTGGAGGCGCGGTATTAGAAAAAATAATGAAAAGATATAAAATTTAATATAATATGTTGGATCTGAGGTATCAATTCGATATTTTTGATTTAATCAAAACTATTTTAGTTGAACTAAATTATTATTTGGTTCAACATCAAATTCAAATTTTTAATTACATGAAAAACATATAACATATACTCATATAATTATTTTTTAAACGTTTATTTAGCAAAAGTGAAATACATCATCATATGAAAAATGTCCGCTAACACCCACGGGAGAAGATCTTTTTTAGATAGGGAGATCAAAATATGGTGTTTATTTTCGATTGGAAACGAATTGAAAATAAAACTTTACAAAAGATTAAGAAAAATTAATGGATATATAATAGACATAATAGAAATAGAATAGAAACCTCAATTAATATAAATTATAAATGAAAAATACAAAGATTACGAAAAACAGAAAAAATTGTAATTACTAAGATTTATAATTTAACAATTATGTTTATTTAATATAATATCAAAGAATGATTTAATATAAAGGGGGAAAAATAAAATTAATGTAAAAAGAGAGTTTGAATTTTAGACCTCTTAATACCAAGTCTACTACCCAACCAACAATTTAAACACGCTAATGATGACTATTGAAACTGTATTACTTCGTATATTTATTAGTTATGATGGTAATACACAAATTATACCGAAACCTACGAAATTCTTCTCGATTCGTAAAAATTTTGTGGGGAAGGTGCATAGGCCCCACCATTCCCACCATAGTACCTCCCTTGCATGTGTGGTTAACATCTTCCTACCAACTCATAACAAACACAAGAATAGCCAAACTTTAACGCTCAGGTGCAAGTCAATAATTCACATGGGAAACTACATGCATTACCTGACTAGTTTATGGTTACCGTATATAAAATCATATAACGTTGGTGTTCATTAAATAAGTTGGATAAATATATTGTTCAATGTTAATTTTAAATATTTCCTTCATTATATCTTTATAGAAATTAAAAGCTATACTATTTCTTCTTAAATGTATTTGACTGAATGGTTAAAATGTTGTTATTTATGAGACAAGTTAATATTCTTTAGTTTGTTACTATTAATGTTGTTGCATATCATTAAATGTATTTGACTCAATGTCTTAAGAGACAGGTTAAGGAAAGAATCCCATGTTTCTTAAAGTTGGCGTTACAACAAACTAGTTGCACCACTTCCAACCGTGACACTAACTGACGCATTAGTTTGTATTAAATCAGCGTCACGTTAACATTTTACAAAAGTGACATACAACTGACTGAACACTACCAACAATTGTACATCACTTAGTTTTTTGAGTCTCACATTTACCAATATACTTCTATTTCTAAACACCAAACAAAAACAAAATTAATTTTTAATTGCTATCGGCCCCATCACTCTCTCAAAAACGAAGCCGGTCGCCAAACCAATGGGGAAAACTGACGGAGCCAAGTGATGTTGTGCTACTATTGGGGTCACTTAAACTGACAAGTCAGTTTCTTAACCGATATGCGAAGAGAACAATGGATGGGAGGCGTCTTAGAAGATGAAGATATATACTCCATTATCATATTGTATAGCTCTAAACATTGCCATATATATTTATACTACTATATAATACATTTAACACTCTCTTGCCTAAAAAAATTTAAGATTAAGTAGAAGTGAATCTCACTTACTACTCATTCTCAACTAATTACACTTTTCATCGATCAAATATTAAATTCAACAACTAAGGTCTTATTGATTAATTAAATATATGTGACATCACAAAATAGTAATGTGGACATTTTAAATAGGACGAATGGAGTACACTATATTTTTATTTTATAACATTTATTCGCACGTTCACCCACCATCACCACTTTCTCCGATGCATTATGCGGGTATAATGCTAATGTGTGTGTGTGTGTGTCTATATATATATATATGGAGAGAGAGAGAGAGATAATGATCCAGAAAGAAATACATTTTTTGGAGGAATGGGAGCATTACTATCAATAAACATATTACCTTCACTCATATAAATCTCACAAAATATATACGAACTAAAATTTAGTAAATGCTAATCAGAATCGATGTTATGATGTTAAGCTTTCTTGATAAATTATGTCCACAAGTTATAACACCAATTTATAATAATAGACCCAAAATCATTAATATTCATCGCAGTGAATATTAGTTAGTTAACATTCATTGTGATGAATGCTAAAATTAAATATATTTTTCTATAATGTGATGTTTTTAACATTCATCATAATGAATGTCATTTAACATTCATCATAATGAATGTAGTTAACAGTCATCACGGTGAATGTTAACATTTTATTAAAGAGTTTTGCTAATGTGCACCATATAAACCGCATTTAATGAAGTCAAATTTATTTTAAATATTATCATTTGCATTTAATACTAAATAATTTAATCTAATATTTACCTTTTTATATACATAATAATTACAAATTACGATATTTAATGAAATTTAGACTTCATTAAATGAGACTTAACGTGTGCCACGGTGGCTAGGGCTGGCAATTTCCGACATGACCTGAAACACGACCCGAGACCGACTCGAAAAATAAGCGGGTTGGGTCATGATTTTTTGACCCATTGACCCACCAACCCGATAACCTGATTTTTTTCAGGTCGGGTTCGGGTTACCTGATGGGTCATCAGGTCAACCCGATGACCCGAAAATAGATAAAATAATAATTTAAAATTATAAAATATTTATACTTTTATTTTTAAATAAAACATTTGATCTTCTTTTTATCCAAAAACCATATTAGGGTAATTTTCGACCCGACCCAAAATTCGACATGAAACCGACAAGAATAAATTAAAAATGTGGTTAAATTTTAAAAGTTTTATTTTAATTTAATAAACTAAGTGTTTTTTTACTGGATTTTGATGAACATACTAGCTAATATAATTGTTTGGGTATTTAATTGACAATTTTATCTTTATTATTGACGAATTATAAATTTAGAGAGTGACCCTCGTAACCTAATAAACCCGGAATTGACCCATTACATAAAATGACCCGAAAATATGTTGATCTCGTTAAAAAATTGAGTCAACTGGGTTGGGTCAGGGTTGGGTTGGGTTGAAATACTCAACCCGATTATGAAATCAGGTCGGGTCTGGGTCAACTGCTTATGACCCACCAACCCGATAACCCGAGCGGGTCAACTCGACCCGACCCAAATTGTCACCCCTAACGGTGGCACACGTTAGCAAAACCCTTTATCAAATATATATTCATCAACTAATGTTCCGACTTATAAATGAAATTCATTCGTTAATGAAATCTTTATAACATCGATTTCGATTACTATAATGATAAAAATGATTTTGTGTTGACATTTTGATTGTTTCATGATGAATAATGACGCTTCACCTTTTCCAAAAGAACCCTTCCCTCTTGATCACTATCATATATATATTTACTACATAATAAAGCATTTAGCTTTCTCTTTCTTAAAATGGATAAGTGTTCTGAAATGCAACCAACTTTGGTACGAAATCTATTGTGTGTAATTTACTAACGTGTGATTGTAAGAATGCAAGTAACTTGTTAAAAAAAATTTTTACTGTAGTTTACCTATAAAAATCCCAGTTACCATTTTTTTACATGTAATATGCCATGTCTATCGACACGTGGCATCCAGGTAAGTTAATTAAAAAAAATCTGATTTCTTGAACTTTTCCAGTCATCCCTCATTCTCTCACCACACATCAACAGTACACCATCATCTCGTTATCATCGTCATCATTAAAGCAATTACAACATCTTAAACATCATCTCTTATTAACATCATAACATCATATGTGATCCTCATCAACATCATGACATCATAATAGCAGCATCATATTCCGGTCACCACCACCTTACCGTCGTCACCAACTCGCCTGTCGCCACCACTTCTGGGAAAACGCCCCCTCTTCGGTCACCATTACTACCGGAACACCTGCCCGCCACCTCCTCCGACGACGGCCACGTCATCATCCACGACATTCAAGGCTACCTCGCTCATCTCTCTCCATTTTCATGCCAAATCGAACAAATGATGTCACTCACATTTCCTTCACATCCGTCTGCTATTATACGTGGATCGCTAACCGACGCCGTTTATCGTCTATGAAACAACGACGATTACACATCGTTCCTAACCGGATGACGCTAATCTGTTTGGTGACGGAAACACATTTGTATCGAATTTGAGATTTCATATCGTTCCTAATCGGAGACTAATGGCGGTGGATTTAATCAATTTGGGGTTATAAGATTAGTGTTAATTGTTGTTAGTTTGGGGTTTTTAAATTAGGGTTTGATAGCTACCTTGACTATCTTTCGAAAAAGTTGTAAATAATCTAATGATCAAAGGCTGTAAGGGCGGACCTTCCGTCTAAAAAACCTGCTTAACTTCTCACCATGTCATGTATTGGCTCCCCGAGGGGGAAAAGGAAGTTATCAATAAAATAATTTTGTGGAATTAAATCTTTAAATTTATTTGTGATTTTTGGTTCGGATGATAAATTTGATGATGGGTGTTGATGAAGAATGATGAGTCCGGAGACAAAGACAAGATAAAAATAAAAAAAGTCAAAATTAAATAGTTGAATCCCAACTTTCGAAAGAAAATTTATAATACGTGGAAACATATATCCACCGTCTACTGCCACGTATCATCCAACATATTAAAAACATATTTCTTAGACCATTTGCAACCCTGCAGCCCATCATGGGGCGTTCTGGGTGCCACATCAGCGTCGACGCCCAGTCAGCACGTGCAGTGGTAAACTCGGAACGCCCCAGAATGCCCATCATCCCCCCTTGGCCCCATAATTTTCTTTTAATTTTGATTTTTTTTAAAGAAACTAACTTTTATTTTTAATTAAACTAAACTACAATTTAATAATTAAAAACTAATTCATTAAAAATAAAACTAAAATGTTACATTTTTATTAAAAATAAAATTACGATCCTAAAAATTGAAAATTACAATACGGTTCCTAGAAATTAAAAATACAATAATTTAAGCTTGCGATTACTAGTCCTAGGAATTAAAAACCACAATGATAAAATAAAACATAAACTAAACTACTCGTCATCGGAATCTTCATCACCGCCTTCCTCGCCGCCTCCGTCACCGCCTTCCTCTTCGTCGTCCGATTCATACAAGTGTGCAAATTGTTTCATAATCTTTTTGCACATCTTGTTATGCGCTCGTAGGGTTTTTGCATCCATGTGGGAGGTGTCGATTGAGAGGAATTGAACACCTTGCATCGCGGTCCGGAGGTTTTCATTACGGGTGAATGTTTCAACCGCTTTTTTCTTGGTTTGAAACATTTCTGTGCTCCTGTTCGTCATACACTCCGCGATTTCTTGAAGCCTTGATTTGGGGGTACTTGTACGTGAAGCACTACCCGCATCCGAAGAACCAGAACTCCTAGCAATCTTTTTGGCTTTGTTTCGGCCAATGGGCCGTGGCAACGGGTCATCCTCGAAAAGCTCATTCGGAAGCCCGGTCGGGGTGTCATCGAAGAGGTCAACCGAGTCCGCGAAGTAGTCGTCATCTTCGTGTTGAACCCCTTGAACTTTAAGCCATTTTGGATGAAACCTTACAACATTCCAAGCTTCTTTCATGTTGAAGCTTTTGCCAAACAACCGGAAGTACTCAGCAACCGATCTGTCAAACACCATTTCGTTGTCGGTGCCGCTGCCCCTCCTAGACATCTTGTTGTGTTCTTCGTATATGTTGTTGAAATCTTTGCAATACCTATTTATGTATCGCCACTTTGAGGATAGTGCGTCGGCGTAGCGAACCCAACCTTGATCATTAGAGTTAAACTTTTCTTCAACGGTGGTCCACAACGTAACCTTTTTTTGGTTGTTCCCGGTGATGGGATCCTCCGACGTGTCACACCAACATGTCGCCAACCACGCTTTTTCCGCTCCCGCACAACTCTTTTTCGGACACGATTTGGGCCCCGGTTCCGCTCGTTTTTTGTGACTTCTTTTTCGGGTACTTTGTTGGATTTGCTTTCCGGGTCGTTGGGTCGGTGGTTCGGGTTGTGGTGCGGGTTGTTGGGTTTGTTGGGTTTGTTGGGGGGAAAGAATGTTGGTGGTTGTTGAAAGTAAGGTTGTTGGTGGTGGAAGTATGGTTGTTGTTGTTGACCGTAATCGTAAGGTTGTTGATAGTATGGTGGTGGTGGATACATGCCGTATTGTGGTGGATTTGGGTGACGATTTGGTTGTGAGCTAGCCGCACCGGGAGTGTTTGGAGTTCCAAACATCATGAGGTTAGTGTATGACATTTGCTCGGGATTAAAGTGAGTGTTCGGGTTTCGGTTTGGGGATTCATTTGGTGAAGACATGATTGTGGGTGTTGATTTTTTTAAGTGTTTGAAGATTGTATAAAAAGATGGGAGAATGAAGATGTGTTGTGTGAAAAATGAGTTAGGAAGTGTGGATATATATAGATAGGGAGATGGAGTTTTTTTTTTTTTAAAAAAAAAAAAAATTCTGCCATTTTGGCCGTTCCAACGGTCATAAAAAAACACTTTTTTTTTAAACCTAAACGGTTCATTTTCAATTTTTTTTTTTTTTTAGTTTCAAACGGTAAAAAGGGAATGACCCCACAAAAACGCCCCACGCAGCCCCGTGCATCTCCGATCGACGCCCCGAGAACGTCTCCTCAGAACGCCCCGTTGCCGGCGTTCTGGGGCGTTCTGAGGCTCCACCTCCGCCATAACGCCCGCGTTGCAATAGGTCTTAAGACCACTTGCAGTGGTGATGGGCATTCTGGGGCGTTCTGGGTGCCACATCAGCGTCGACTCCACGTCAACACGTGCAGTGGTAAACCCAGAACGCCCATCATCCCCCTTGGCCCCATCATTTTCTTTTAGTTTTGATTTATTTTAAAATACAAACTAAATAAAAGGAAGAAAAGGAATAAAATAATCGTGGGCCCCACGAAAACGCCCCGACGCTCTCCCGTGCTTCTCCGCTCGACGCCCAGAGAACGCCCACTCAGAATGCCCCATTGCCGGCGTTCTGGGGCGTTCTGAGTTGCCACCTCTGCTGTGTATAAGAATGCAAGTAACCTCAAAAATGTGTTTTTGATGTAATTTCTTACTTGTATAGACAATAACCGGTTAGACCACCTGCAACGCAGGCGTGCTGGCAGAGGTGGCAACTCAGAATGCCCCATTGCCGGCGTTCTGGGGCGTTCTGAGTTGCCACCTCTACCAGCACGCCTGCGTTGCAGGTGGTCTAACCGGTTATTGTCTATACAAGTATGAAATTACATCAAAAACACATTTTTGAGAGTTACTTGCATTCTTACACACACGTTAGTAAATTACACACAATAGATTTCAGGTCAAAGTTGGTTGTATTTAAGGACACTTATCCCTTCTTAGAATCTTAAAACTCTAATTATAGAAACTATATAATAAGTAGTCATAATACTAACTATAAAATTCGAATAACATGTAAACCAACTTCACAAATAGACTATATGAACGTATAATCCGTTTGTTTGCGCAGTCCGTCTCCTAGAATATATATATATATATATATATATATATATATATATATATATATATATATATATATATATATATTTGCATCCGGAGTAATGAAAAATCAAGTAGATGAAATATCATCTCTTATTGCATTATCCAATACTATCATGCAATATTTGGAGGTTATTTACACTTTTATGGTACACAACCTCAACAACGTTGTACTAAGTACTAACAGTTTATAAGCAGTAGTTAACTTAATTAGTTTTTGTTCAGTCGTAATGGTGAACATCTGAAATCAAGTCTACGATCAAGAGTTTGCAGCAAAGGTGGCAAAATGTATGGGTCAGATCGGGTCGGGTCTCGGGTCTAGATGGTTTTGGGTTTAAATGGGTCCGGGTCTAGATGGGTCATTTGGAATGATGGGTCTAAACGGGTCTGGGTCAAATGGGTCTCGGGTCAGGTCGGGTCATCGGGTTCACCAAACTTTTTTTTTATTATTTGAGTGAAAAATGAAATCAAATGAAATGAGGTGGAAAAAAAAATTTACCCGCTAGACCCATTCAAACCCGTTTGTTAATTGTTACACAATTATATGTTATATTGAAAATCTCATTTAGACTCATCCAAAAAATGGGAAGGAGACCGAACAAACCCATCCCCTCCTAAAAATTAACCAAATTGACCCATAATTAACGAATGGTCTAAAATTGTCACCTCTAGTTTGCAGTAAACATTGAATGTAAAGTTGACACCATAACAACATTACATATAAATTCATACTTGATTAGTATAGACACTTTAATTTCCAAAGTTAAACTAGGAATGAATATTATGAAAATGAATATTTATAAACCATAACAACATTGAAATATTGGATTACGTTCTCGGCAAGTAGTCAGGCATCATTAGGCAACCTGTCTGATCTAGGGGTGTTGTTCGGATAAATTGTTCAGGTTTCAGGTTGTTCAGATCGGATTATTCGGATTTTTTAAGTTTATAGTTTATCCGTAATCTAAACCGAATAAGATTCGGATTATTCGGTTTCCGTTTATTCGGATTCGGATTGGTTCGGATATTACGTTTTTATCCAAATAAGAGAATTAATATCTTAAACTTCCACGTCTTTAACATAATCTAAAACTTCACAAAATGATACTAAAAGCTTTACATATGTCATTATAAGTGATGTATATGTTGATTGTATATAAATATACTCATATAAATCATATATATATATATATATATATATATATATATTTCTATATTTAGTACCTTTTTCGGGTTATTCGGATCAACCGAATTCGAAATTATTTATCCGTAATTCAATCCAAATAAGATTCGGGTCTCGGATTCGGGTTATTTGGATTCGATTAAACGAATAGTCCAATCCGTTTTACTAAAATCGGATCGGATTTTCGGATTCAGATATTTTCAACACCCTAGTCTGATCGTAAACATCCGTGTGCGGCCAGTGTTTGTGCACTTTGAAGTTGAAGTCTCTATGGTGTCCGCTCATTAAAATACTGCTAGTATTACGTATTAACATATGTAACCTCAGTTACCATATATGCACGATTGCATGGTCATTAGTCAAAGATCTATACAAGTGGATGTATTCTTAGAAAAACACAAACAATCATCAAACATTGCGTTCTTGGTATGGTGTTAGACTTCGCTAGGCAACCTCACGAGTCATGATCAATCTTAAACATCCCGTGTTTGCGCACTAGGACTTGAAGTCCCTACGGTTCCACCTCATAAAAATACTAAGTACTCCAACTAAATAGTATGTAATCTTAGTTACCATGCACGGTCATCAGTCAAAGATTTATACAAGAGAATTAATGTATTCTTTGAAATTCTTTGAAAAGCACAAACAATCATCAAACATTATCTACATTCCGGTTATTGTTGAAAAAAGTATAAATAGAAAGTAGACGTTGCAATAATTTTGGAATTAATAAAAAAAGATAAAGTAAAATATTCTGGTAATTAGTAGTTTACGTATTTGACTGGGTTAGTAGCCTAGCAATAGGGTGACAGAGTAATAGTGTAGTACATGTAGTTGAGAAAACATTGAATGCGTACGTTTTTATTTGATAATTGAGTAAAAGTATCCATTTATAGCATAATTTGAAGCTACAAGATCCATCTCAGCTCGTGTGTTTGGATTGGATCATCAATCAATCTTTCTTTCTTTCTTTTTTTAAAAAATGAAAAAAAAATCTTTCTTTCTTTCTTTTTATATCACTTAAATTGCTACTTCTTCTTCCCCCTCGTGACTGTGCAGGTTTTGATTGTACTGTACCACATATTGTCCAAGCTTTTGTAGACCTACCTACTTTCATACCTAGCTACACCTATCTATCGTGCATTGGTGTTATATATCTTTTTGTTAATTGTACCAAACTACCAATATATGTATATGTTGTCATGTCCATGATAACATCTGAAATGAAATTTCATCAAGGATTTTTATATAATTGTCAAGAACAAAGAATAATACGTACGTACTTCTGTTTGTTAAGTTGACAAATACTCCGTATTTCTTTATTAATCTACATGACTTGATTAATGTGGGTTGATAAAAAAATGAACATTGAACATATATTAATTAAAGGTACGGTTCAATTTCACCTTTGAAAAGCATATAGGGTAAATTTTATAGTCCTTTGACTAAATTCTTGAGTACAAGAGTTAATAAGTTCAATAGTTATTTGGATTTTCTGGTCCATGTATTGGTTTATATATACTCCGTATTATGCAATACATAAGGTACGTTTTTGTTAACGAAGAACAACGATATATTGATGGATTAATTAGTACATCTCACGTGAATATATTGAAATAGCTTGACATAGGTTGGTCATGATTCAAAGAAATGCAACATTATATGTAGAACAAAACCTTGAGGCATAATATATAGGTTGCAAGAACACATTTAATAACTAAAGCTAAAAATAGTCTTTCAGAGACTGTAATCATTTGAACAAATAGTCGTTGATTCTGTAAGAAAAAGATCTTGATTCTGTTCATAGAAAAGAATATCATGTTCAAGCATCATGCACCATTGTCAAATAAATAGATTTTGAATCTGTAATATAAACGTACTGGGTTTAATATATAAACAAATAGTAGTGGAGTATAGTAGCAGTAATATAAATAATGTCAATAGGCCAAGTTATACGTATTAAAGAGGTCAAAGTGAGGCCTCTGATCTTATGTTATGAAAGTAAGAGATATCTGTTGATGATTTAATAGGTGTTGTAAATCAATCACAATTATTTTCAAAGTTTTCACTGTTTCAACTTTTGTCTTCACACTGTTTCAACTTTTTTTTTTATCACTTCCAATATTCAATCTAGTTTTATCTTTTTCACATATCTTGTTTCAATTTCACAACAAAACTTGTAAATTGGTCTAATATTTTCAATGGAGTTTGTTATATATGTAAGTTTAAGCATACTTTTAGTGCATTACATACAACAAAAACACCATATGTATATAGCAAAGTTAGTACGATATGCGAATGATTTGTAATCCAAATCTAAGCGGTGTGCGACACGTCAAAAGCTAAAGATTTAGCATGATATAGTAACTATACATAATTCAAGTATGTTTTACACAAGTTTGACTAAACTAAAATAAAATGATATTGGTATGACATTCAAAATAAGAAAATGACACTAGATTTCAGGGCAAAGCTAGAATATAATAACGATTGAGAGAGCAATGTTTTTTCGTTTAAAATCTATATTCATTTGTTAACCAGTCAAACGTCAAAAAATATTTTATTTTCTGATATATTTTTTTTTTGATGAGGCAGATGCCTACGCTACTTGAACACTGAGTGTGCCACGGTTAGAATCTAAATGATTTAGTTACAAATGACATTACCAAATTTGTTTAAGATAATTTATAAGATCTAGTAGTTAACTACTTGACTTGGATCACTATTTGTATGGGTTAAATTAGTTTTAAATTTAATATGTTCAAAAAAGGAGGAAAGCTAACCCTGTAATCTAATTCTGAGCAGAGGGTGTCCTGTGACATGTATAACTGTTAAAATAAACAATATGGGTTTTTCTTTCCACACCATTAAAAAGTCTTAATACACCACTTAGTTAAATCAAGCTAAATAATTAGGTGATAATGATTGGTTATCCCAACAAGTAATATTTGACACTTGAGCTTGACAACCAAAATGACATTTTTTAATTTTTTACATTTTAAGTAAAGGTACACATAATTTAGTGGTTCATTTTCCTTATCAATTTATTTAGCAAACCAAATATTTGCTAATTTTTTTGGGGAAATTTACATGAATATACAAACTGAGATTAGAATATTAAATATTATCATTTAAAAAGGGTTTTCTCACAAAATATCAGTAGTTTTCGCAAGAATGGGGTAAGTCGCAAGTATCATTTCGCAAGAATTAATTTGCAACAAATTTCGCAAATACACGGGAAAATTGCAAGAACATGTTGATTTCGCAAAGGTATATCATTTTCGCAAGACCACCCTTGCGAAATTATCCATAACTGGGTCAGCTTGTGATTTCGCAAAAGTAATTAGCCCACTTTTTTGTTTATTTCTTTTTAAAACGAACGAGTATTTTTGAAACCTCAAACTTTTTCTACATATGAATTATCAGGTTAATTTTCGGAATCATTTTGGTACAGGTATATAAATTAAGAATAGGAATTCTTTTGCAAAGCCAAGACAAAAATATTAGAAAAGGCAATCCTCGAAACCATCGTAAACCACCAAGGAATTCAACCTTGAGAAAAATTTAGAGACGTTTTCGTAAAATTTTGTGTACCACTATAATGGAATTACAAAAGATAAAAACTACAAAAACTAATTTTTATTAACAATTAATTCGACAAATCTACAAAAACCTTTTGAGAATTACAAGGCATTAATTGTGTATATAATTGTAGACGCCGCATATACATAGTTTCTCATCCAGCTACTTTGGGAGATTTATAAAAAGTCTATGGTCGAGTAATATGAGGCATCGGATACTCTCCTTCTAATTGTACCATCACATAATGATTTTCATTTATATGCGCAATTGTAAGAATTTGGTGGTTTTGAAACTCTTCTGGGCCTCTCCAAAGGGGAAAGCAAGTCATAGAGCCTCGAATGCTTAAACAATGGACGATCACACCAAACATGTTCGCAATTAGAATAGCTGTCATAGGCATAATCATCCAGTGTTCTGATGGTGCACGCGATTCATAAAAGCACAACGAACGATATAGTTCATTATAACTTGCGTTAAAAACCTGATAGTAATAATATCCGTTATTCAACTCGTCTAGCAGTTGATTTCGAATGTTGAGCCAACTATCTTCACCATATCCGAGACAAACAGCAATTGATCGAAATCCACAGTTTCCATCGCCCTTGACATTTTGTATACGTGTGACGTAAGGATGGAAAATGTTTGGAATTACACCCATCAAAGGGTGTGAATAGCATGCATCATATGAATCATCCCACAACGATTGCTCGTTCAAGTCAAAAGCGTGTGAAGTTTCCCCCGTTGGTTCCTTATCCCACGTCGATTCCTCATTCAAGTCAAAGTCATGTGAAGTTTCCCCCGTTGGTTCCTTACCACACATCGATTCCTCTTTCAAGTCAAAAGCGTGTGAAATTTCTCCCGTTGGTTCCTTGTTCAAGTCCATCACGTATGAACTGTGTCTCGCTGGCTCCTTGATCCAATCTGGCACAAAAACATTTGGCGTGGTGGAATAAGTATTTCTATGAGGATCTTGACTGTTGGGATAGGCACACCTTTTCCGTTCTTCTTTCTTTGGTCGTCCGCGAGTTTTTTTTTGAACCTGAGGTACTCGAATTAGCGTTGTTGTACTTCCATTAATTAAATCTTTTAACTTTCGTAACAAACTTTTTTTTACAACTGTAGACTCCTTGTTAAAATTCTCTTTAAAAAGTTCTACTTCATCGTCACATCTAATATCGTCATTTTTACAGACATTAACGGTGAAATATCTAACTTTCTCCAAAAGATGTCTATCGAATCCAAGGGAATACATTGACCTGTATTTAAATATAAATAAGTATTTTTTTCAAATAATTAAAATTTCCGAGATTAAAACAAAATCAATAAATTTGCCACCAAACTGATTTCATCCTCGGATAATCGTTTACATATGGATGCCCCTCAATATACTGTATAAGGTGATGATTATGTTCATCACTATCACCGTTAACGTCCAATGATCATATATTTTTGAATATCTTCCTTCTAATTCAAATGGACAATTACTTTTTTTGGTGCCAGAAACTTGGCTTGAGTTTGTAACTCTATATCGACCACCACGATCACATATGAGTACAACTTTAAAAAATAATCCATCTTTGTCTTTATTTGATCTTTTAGTGACGGTTACAACACTAGAAGAGCGTGCCGTATTTTGTACCCAATTTATCAATTCTTCACAAGAAGCAAACACCTAAAAAGTAATATAATTTATAACATTTATTGGAGGATTTTGAAAAGAAAAAAAAAACTATAATTGCAATTAGATGTTATACCTGATTAGTGGCAAAACCTTGTGTTCGAATGAAAATTTCAACTCCATCGATTGAAGTGTTTCCGTAATAATTCGACATCTCTTCGTATGAAACTAATACATTTTAATATAAAAAATCAAATATTATATAAAATCAAATTTCAAGTCCATCGTATGAACTAATAAATAAATAAATAATAATAATAATAATAATAGCATAGGTAAAAAAAATCATGATCAGGAAGAATTTAAAAGGGAATGAATATTTAATACAATTATATATACAATTAGAGAGTAAAAGTTGATTGCATTTATAATAATGGTTAAAAAACTCACACTATTTCTAATAATAATACTCCCTCTGTCCAATTACAAATGTCCACTATTGACTTTTCAAAGTCTTTATTTTACAACTTTGACCATAAATATTTTTGTTTGCGTTATATAATATTTGATTCAAAATATATGAATGAATTTGGTTTTAAATGTATTTTCAATGATATAATTTTCATCAAGTATTATATAACACAAATAAAAATATTTAAGGTCAAAGTTGAAAAATAAAGACTTCAAAAAGTCAATAGTGGACATTTGTAGTGGGACGGAGGGAGTAATATTCTCCCTACTCCATCACAAATCAAAAACCACCTAACTTAATCTTCTCAATATTTCACCACAAACCCACAAATCTCTATTTCTAAAAACCAACACTAATATTCTCTCTACTTCCCCACAAACCACCTAACCACTATCACTGGCCGGCCGTTCGCTCGCAGCCACCACCATCGCCGGAATAACCGCCGTTTGCCACCACCAACCCCACCGGTCGCAGTCACCACGTCCATCGGTCGCAACAACCACCACCGCATTAGTAACCTCCATCTCGTTTCTTATCTTCTTTGTTTTCATTATAGATTTGAAATACTTTCAATTTATATGATAAGATCCCCTCTGAAATTGTAAAATCAGATCTAAAATGTTCTGATTCATTTATAGTGGTTTGGATTTGAAATAGTTACGATTTTCGATTTGTATTTATGCTCTTTTGAGATCTAATTTTGTTCTTAAACCTTGACTTGTATATAGTAGGATTTGTATGTTGTATTTTTATGTTACATATAGTCAGTGATGAATGGTGGTGATGATGTTTTTACTTAACATGAATAATGAGGGGAAAAGGTGTAGTAAAAAGAGGGGAAAAAGTGTAGTAAAAGTTGTAAATAATCATTTTAACTTATTTTGACTTTTTAATACAATTTATAAAATTTAGTGATATAGGATAATCGGGAAAAAAGATTTTGGAATAGAAGAGAAATGCAAAATAATTTTAAAACACATACATAAGTAATGATATACAATAATAACAGTATAACCATCTTGGAGTATTATGAGATGTACCTGAGTAATGGTAGGTTCTTGCCCAATCTTAGATGAAGTGATCCATTTAATTGTAGCTTTGTTAAATGTATATAAAAATAAATTTTTGAAAGATTAAAATAATGAAGATTCAAGTAACGGATTGAACAATTTATGTTAAAATTTTAGAATCTTTTCATGGAATATTGTCAAATTAAATAGTAATAAGGCTGAAAAAATGTTAAATCAAGCCAAATAAAATTGAAAAGTACTTCTCGAAAAACGTAAGAATATGTAATGAGTATGTCTTTTGAAGGTACAATGTATAAGTACTTTAACCATTAATTTAATTTATATAAGGTACAATCTGTAAGTAGTTTAACTATTAATTTAATTTCTACAAATTAAAAAAAAAAAAAGTAAAAAAAGTTGGTGTGAAAAGTAACAACCTAAATGAATGGTGTTTGAGTTTAATTTTAGCTAAGACAGACACCCACTTTCTAACTATGTGATTGATGGATGGATGGATGGATGGATCAATTGCACAGAAATTCATAAGTATTTTGCAACAAATAAAGGTGTTGTAGTTTTTATATTCTTATTGCTATAAATTACGGGTGAACATTCGGTACTTCTACCGTACTGAACCGGTACCAATCAATTTCAAACGGTAAAGTACTTTGGTACATATTTTAGGGCAAAAAAGATATATTATCGGTACCAATCGATTCGGTACCGGTATTTTCTCATTTTTTTGCTTTGGTACCGTATCCGAAATATACATGTTTTTCTTTATTATAGGTCGGTAGGTTCTTTCTATATTTTAAAAAAAATATTTGAAATGTCATTTTCTTTGATCAAATGATATATCTATGAATACAAAAATGATACTTTTTGGGTGATTAAGAAGTATAAATATATAGAGTTACAACATTGCGTATGATTACAATTGTAATTTGATAGAAGTATAGATAGTACTCTTTGCCACACAAAGAATCACTTTTTTTAGCACCCAAGTTAAATCGAATTCGAAATATATTGCTTGTTAATATAAAGGTAAGAATCGTGACTTGTGTAATTACTGAATCACTTAACATGGTACAATAACGTTGTTGTACGTATTTATTTTTCTTCGTCAATATCAATCAATGTCACTTAATGATTTTTTTTTTGTATTTGAGATTCGTTGATATTTATCTTCGAATTTTATTGAGTACAAAATACGTAGATAGGTTTACTTATGATTCTACTATTTTTGTACCAAAGCGATACAATACTACTTTTACTCGTACCGGTACCATGCCGCTTTAAACGGTCCGGTATTCAGTATTCACTATAGGGCCAAAAAATAATTGGTTCGGTAACAGTTCCGTCCAATGCTTATTTGTACAGTATATAAAAGTGATGTACAATTATGATGGATTTATCAAAATTCATAGTGGAAATGTCACTAGCCTCTTTTAAATGTTATATATAGGCTAGTGTTTATCAAACTCATTACTAGTCGATTTATAAATTAGTATAAACTAAATATATATTTTTTAGAAAGACAATCATACACTACCAATTTTATAAATTAAATCTAAATATATATATATATATTTTTGAGAAATGCAACCATACACTACTTATACTAGGAATTATATATACAATCATTACGAATGTTTATAAATCACCTTCTACGAGACATGAATTCTCAATCACTAAGTTGATAAGTTTATCACATACCCCTAAACCATAAGCCTTTCGGTTGGTTTTTTTTTTAAATTTTACTTTGAATTTAATTTGAGTAACATTAATATGCATTTTAAACAGCAATTCGTTAATTCATGTTACCCACTTGCACATGTTGGGTTCTAAATAATGGTAGTACATTAGTTTTGATTATTCATATGTTGGCCGTATGTTCATTTCCATTTATTTAAATGCCTCACACCGATAATAAATGATTTGACCTGAATTATAAATATAGTACAGTAGAGATAATTTCGAAAATATTGTATTGTATATTGACCTCTTATGATTCACAATATAATATTTACAAACACTTTTTTACACAATTTCTGTTACGGAGTATCTCATACGTGAACCAAATCTTTTACTCCGTATTATGTTAGACTACTACGGTTATAGCATCTCCAATGCTCCAATATGTCATAGGTTAATAAAAAAAATATATATGAAACTAACATCAGCATCCAGTGCATTGTTAATCTCCACATATTACTACGTTGAAACACTACAACAAATATGTTGATTGTAGGGGCGGAGCTAGGAAATTTATATGGAAGCAGCAAAAACAAAATCATTTGGTACTTCTTTATCATTTTGAGAGGACAAAATTTAAAATTGTCATTAATACCTTGATAAAATTTCTTTTTTATATAATTTCCAAAATTTTGTGAGGGTAAATGCACTCATTCTAGCTCCACCACTGGTTGATTGTTTACACCATTTTCTTCACGTTATTATAAAATGTGAAAATATAATCAAGTTTTTCACACTTATGAATGTGTATAAAGTATTCACAATCATAAGCGTAAAGAATTATAAAATCTTGACATTTAAAATTGTAGGGAAAAAAGTGTTCACACTTATAAGTGTGAACAAATAAAAACTTGTTCGCGTTTATAAATGTGAAAATCATTCACATAATTTCTTCACAAAAGAGGAAGCGTGAAGAAATTGTGTGTCACAAAATAATTTTTACTCTTTTAAGTGTGAATTAATATTTACCTTTATTTACATATATTACAAGTGTGAATATATTTTTTCCACTATTATAAATGTTAACAATTATATGATTTATTCAATTTCTTTACATATAATAATGTAGATATTTTCTACATATATAAAAGTGAAGAACATAATAAAAAGGTTAAAAATTTTAGAAAATTGTGTATATAATGAATATTTTTGTTGTATTAAAAGTTGCGTTGTTCCTCTATGTTATTAAGACTCAAAGTGGTGGGTCACACTTCCCACATTTGCATTTAATACCTTTAACTATGTTAGATGAAAAATGATTGAGAAACCTAATTAGGTATATACTTAATAGAGATTTAAAATTGTAAGAATAACATGTGTTAAGTTTGATCAATAAGATTAGAAAAGAAAAATTGTATTAATCAATCAATGCATTAGGTCTACATTTAAATCCATCTAAGTAGTTTTGTGTAGCAATACTCATATTAGATTACTCCACTATACTTCTATTATATTAATATAAAAATTTAGGAACAAACGGTACCGAAGTGTGAACTTATATTATTACACTATTCTTTAATATAATAACTTATAAAAGTTTGTATTCTAATAGAACTTAAATGGTTACAGAATTGGAGATTTTAAAATGTTATAAAATATTTGTATTTTTATATATAAATTATTGATCCATAATTATTTTATATAATATTGGAATGTTTATAAAATATAATTATATATACATATTTAGTGATATAAAGATAATACGATGATGTGGAAGTCTATTGAATAGTTAAAGTTTAATGCATTGTAACATCTATTTATACATATAAAACAAATATTTTTCTTGATTTTTAGACATGTCACATCTATCATAATCTTTCATTTTTCTTTAGATACTTCTAATTTGCCACATCATCATATTATTTTTTACCTTAAAACCTTAATTAATACTGTAATTATTAAGGCGATTATTTATGAATTCAATTATAGTTATTATAATAGCCTTTAAAATTCATATATTATATTTAATATATAACATTATTTGACCGACATAAAAAAATATTCATTTTCTATTAATATCTTATACATTGTAATTAACAAATATTATTATAATCAACTACCTTCTTTTAAGAAAATTAGCTTTGATTAAGATAATTGCAATTGATTATTTTCTGTACATTTTGGTATATACTATTACTATTGAATTTCGGTAATAAATTTTAAACTTTCGACAATATAAAGATACGATTGAAAACCTGAAAAACATATGATTAAATTTTACTTTTTTAATTACCTTGCATTGCATAGGCTGAACAAATGTATTAACATTTAACATAATAACTTACAAATTAGTTTAATTGTATTATAATACAAACTTAAACATAATAACATACAAACTAATTTAATGATATTATATAAATGGCCGTACATTGCACGTGTTTAATGCGTAGTTTTTATATATAAAATAAAGTTTTTTTAATTACCTATTAGAGCGTATTATTTTAATTAACGACTATTTATTGTTAATTAACAAACTTTTGAACATTGTTTGCAAAAAAAAAATTGGTTTATAACTTTATGTTGAAAAGAAAAGGGATGATATATATGAAAAATATTGAAGTAAACGTAAAGTAATTTGTCAATACCACAAATTAATTATCCTATCGATAACATTAAATATATGCCCATTTATATATTCAGTTACTTACAAATTACTATATACCTGCACTTTTCAAACGACCGTGCATCGCACGGGCTCAATGCCTGTATTTAAATTTAACATAATAACTTACAATTTACTTTAATTGTATTATGTATACAAACTTAAACATAATACCATACAAAGTAATTTAATGATATTATTTATATATATATATATGGTAGTGATCAAGAGGGAAGTACTTTTTTGGGGGGAGGGGGAAGCGTTAATATTCATCATGAATCATCTTACAATTATCAATCAAAACGTCAACAAAAAAATATTTTTACTAGTAAATAGTAATTGAAATTGATGCTATAAAGAGTATATTAAAGAATGAATTTCACCTTTTAGTCATAACATTAGTTGACGAATATTTATTTAATAAGTTGTTAACATTCACCGTGATGAATATTAACTAATACTCATAACGATGAATATTAACACATCACATTATTTGAAAAATATCTTTAATTTTAATATTCATCACAATGAATATTAACTAACATTCACCGTGATGAATATTAACGATATTGGGTCTAATAATCATTAATTGATGTTATAACTTACAAAAATAATTTATCAATGATGCTTAACATTCATAGCATCGATTATGATTAACATTTACATAATTTCAATTCTTTTTTATGAGAATTGTATGAGTGAATGTAATAAACTTCTTGATGAATAGTAACGCTTCACCCTTCCTCCTAAAAATGCACTCCCCTATGGATTATTCCACAATGTATATATCGTGTAGATACTTTTGAAAATTAATCTCCATTTTTTACACATTTTGTCAAAAACATACAAGCATATCAAATACTTTATTTTTGTTTCAATAGAGTCTAATCAAAGAATAATTAATGTACAAAAAACTCATAAACTTTTAACATTCAATGTAGATCCCTTTTAAAGCAAAATTCTACATTCGTATATGATGTTAGTTTTATACACTTTGTAATATATATATATATATATATATATATATATATATATATATATATATATATATATTCAGGCATCCTCAGTCTCACATGATATTGGTGAATGAACAGTCCATGATTGCAAAAGAAAAGGTATACAATAATAGGTAAACCTTCTACAAAAGATTATAAAAAACATAAACTTATTAGTTCACTAATCATCTTTGATCTATAGATGAAAAATAGGTGTGCACAAGTAAATCAAGCCGTGAAGGATTACAACTTGAGAAAGAAGGTTATATATTTATTTTTGGTTGTGTTTCTACTTTTACTGTGTTACATTGTATTTATATCAACTTATAATGTTTTGGAATTATTATATCACAAACCGTGTTGATTACTTTTTATGGTAGAAATGTTAGTATAAAAAATTATTATTTTTTATTGTACTTTTTTGTTGTTAAGTTGAATAGGCGTATTACATTTAGTTATCTTACATGAGACTCGGGATATTACCCACTCCATGGCATGACACCTTTCGCTCATCCATTCCGCCCGCCCAGACGCGGTGCCTTTTTTCATTATCATCTACCGCCCTTTCTTTCCTCCCCGCTATTCACGCATGAAGATCGTCACCTCTTTGAGATAAATAGTCTTTTTTGTGCAATTCCAAATGGGAAGTAAGCCTCCGTATCATTCGTTGTCATTGGATAAGTTATTAGGAATATGATGGAACGGAAGACCAAGGAAAGAAAGAAGAATGCACCAAAATGAACCGGTTCCACCGAAAAATCTCATTTGTTGAAGCGGAGCATAGTGCGCTTTAGGCACCGAGGCATCTAGAAAAAAAGTCAAATAAAATATGAACAACTTAATAACCAGTTCCATAAAGCACAAAAGAAGGTACGTCATTAAAGTATACGTTGACAGGGTATTTTGATGAACATTAATACTGATGCAGATCCACCTCGTCATCATAATAAGTATATTGTAAATTACTTTTACAATATACTTATTACGATTTATTTCTGTTCACATAGCTGAATCACTTTTTTAGTAGATTATTATATCATCTAATTGAGAAGCAAGTCGAAATTATTGAGAGTCAGTTAAAAAAAACAGTTTGATAGATAAATTGAGTATTGATGAAAAATGTATACGTGAGGCAATTGGAATATTGGAGCGAACTATGGGAAATCAATGATTAATGGTGTTATGACATTATCAACTACTCACTGGATTCGTCCACTTACATGTCTCAAATGGATAACTCCATGGGTATGTTAGGAGTCGTAGAGGATTATCTACACTAGGTAGTACACAACTAAATTGATATTGATATATAGTTTATTATTTTCTTACAATGCATGATGTTCTTATCACATTTGTAGGCTGATAGTCTTCAGGAGAATACACGAAGAGGTATTCATGAAATTTGAACTACACGTCAATCTACACAAGCATGACTTGCAGTATCAGACTACTTGCTAGGCTTCAGACTGTTAGTACCCTAACTATGGGTTGCAACACCGCGAAATTGAATACATAAGTAGTCGTGTTTTGTCTTTGTATTTCATACTTATAAAAAAAAATACACTATTATAGTGTTTATATTGTCGAACATTTGATATTGTTTTGGATATTATCAATATTTATTTTAGCCCACAAATATTGCGACTTATGATGTAGTAAAAAAAGAAAATGGAGGAGTTTGTTATGGATATAGAAGATAACGGTCTAGAAGTATCAATATCAACGTACATCTTCTTAATATTATGTTAAAATTGCCATTTTTTTTATTAATTAATTAATTGAAAGTAAATTACCTATAACACCCTTTCATCCTGATTTTAAATGAGTCGTTTAAAATGCTTTTCCCTTTTCTCCACTAATATATATATATATATATATATATATATATATATATATATATATAGAGAGAGAGAGAGAGAGAGAATTTGGATCAAATGAGAATATCTTAAAAATAAGAACGGTTAAGAACGTTTCAAATGCACAAATACTCTTGATAAAATAGTTAGATTTATATTTGTACATCTCAAATATTCAAAGAAAAACAAATGCACACTTCTAAAAATGCACAAAAATTGAAAAAAATGATTGATGCACATTATCTCTATTATTGTGCATCAATCATTTTTTGATTTTTGTACATTTTAGAAAGTTCACATATATTCTAATCTATTTTTCTACACATATTTGAGATGTGTGAGTATGAATCTAATGATTTTGTTGTTAGTTGTGCATTTATGAGATGTTCTTAGCCGTTCTTATTTTTGAAGTGTTGTTATTGGAACCTCCCCCCCACACACACACACACATATATATATATATATATATATATATATATATATATATATATATATATAATTCAAAATAATAATAACATTATACGGGTGTAAATATGGGTAAATGGTTGTGGATACGGGTACATGTGATTGGGCGGATATTAATAATTTTTTTAATTTTTTTTATCAATTTCTAATTTCCAATTATTGTATTTTGGATCACAACGGTTCGGGTTCGAGCGGGTTTTATTGCATATGTACCCATACCCGTTAAGAATATTTGTATTTATACACGACTCAATACCGGGCCCAATTAGTATTACTCATCAATTTTTTGGATTTATTCATGGGTTTCAGTTACCTGTAGCTTTGGCTGGAAAAAAAATGTACAGTTCTTCAAAATAAAATGCAAATTTGAAACACAATAAAGTAACAAATCAAAATATCATAAAGCTAACAATTTAAATAAATAATAAAATAATTTAATGTTTCGGTATCTTCAAGATAACAACAATTTCATATTTTTATATCATACAAAATCAAAATGTAATAATCATAAAAATTCGAATATAAAGACGTGTATTATAAGGTCCACTAGTTGATACGTACATTATCTTATTATATTTAGAAATTAAAAACGATTATATATATAAAAACTCAAATTAATAATAACAATTATGCGGGTATGAATACGGGTGAATGGTTGTGGATGGTTACATGTAATTGGGCGGGTATTAATAATATTATAATTTTTTTTTATAAATTTCTAATTTTCAATAATTGGATTATGGATAACAGGTCAGGTTCGAGTGGGTTCTATTGCATATGTACCCATACCCGTTTAAAATATATGTACCCATACCAGACTCAATACCCGGGTACCCATTTAGTATTACCTATCGATATTTTAGATTTATTCACGAGTTTCGGTTATCCCCATGTATGTAGCTATGACTAAAAAAATTGTATAATTTCTCAAAATATAATGCAAGTTTGAAACACGGTAAAAAGATAAACCAAAATACCATAAAGCTAACAATATAACTACTTAATTAATTAATTCAAATTTTCGGTACATTCAAGATAACGAACAATTTCATGTTTTCATATCATGCATAAACATAATGTAATAATCATAGATATCTAAATATAAAGGTGTATGATATATGGTTCATTAGTTGATATGTACATTATCTCATTATATTAGAGAAATATTATATATATATATATACATACATACACACACACACACACATATATATATATATATATATATATTAAAATTTAAATTAATAATAACAATTATGCGGGTGTGAATACAGGTAAACGGATGTGGATATGGGTACATATAATTGGGCATAATTTTATAATTCTTTTATCAATTTTAATTTCCAATAATTGGATTAAGGATGACAACGGGTAAGGTTCGAGCGGGTTCTATTGCATTTGTACCCACACATACCTATAATATTTGTAATCATACCCGGCTCAATAACGGGATACCCAGTTAGTATTACCCATCGATTTAATGTATTAATTCACGGGTTTTGGTTATTCCCATGTATGTAGTTTTGGCTGAAAACAATGTATAGTTCTTCAAAATTAAATGCAAATTTGAAACACGATAAAAAAACAAACCAAAATACCTTAAAGCTAACAATTCAACTATTTAATCAACTAATTAAAAGTTTCGGTACGTTTAAGATAACCAACAATTTCATGTTTTCATATCATACAAAATCAAAATGTAATAATCATAGAAATCCAAATATAAAGGCGTATATTATAAGGTTCAATAGTTGACATGTACATTATCTTATTATATATATAAAAAATTATATATATATATATATATATTATAAAACTCAAATTAATAATAAAAATTATGCGGGTATTAAGATCAGAGTACATGTAATTGGGCAGGTATTATCAAAACTCCTCACCATACTAATACCCTCGAAATAAAAGATATGTACTCAAACCGCATCCAAACCCTTTAACCCGCTTCCATATATATTCTCGAGTGGGTATCTTATTGAGTTAGTTTTGGTCTACTCTTTCTATTAAAAAGTAAAACATGGTGAAATCTGTTCGACATGGGATGATAATGTCTTTATTGATAATGATTATGACAAGCAAAGTTGATCACATCATAAATTATCAATAGAAGTGTTATGAAATTTTGATATGAACTTCTAATCTCAAATTATTAAGTTTTTGACTTTTGTTTTTTCGTTTTTACTATCACAATATCATGTACGTGAATGTATTTTAAATATATGTGCATGTTAAAGTTTTTGGAAATATAATAACGATCTCATAGCTTTAACGATAAGTTTTGATTAAAACTTACATTGTTCTTGAAAAGTATATCCCAAATTAAATTCCTTACTAATTTCATGAATATAACTTACATTGTTCAAGTAATTGTTCTAATTAATTCTCACCGTTGTAACAAGCTTAACCATACAAATTTACGAAGAATGAAAATAATATAAGAATTTGAACAAATAATATAGCATAGTATACCTTATCATACTTCCAACAAAAATCAAAGTAAATCATTTCACAAGATAGTCGTGTATCACTAATAATTAAGTTAAGTCGTTTAATTCAGATGGTAACCTTGGACGGTCTTTTTTTCACAAGTATTTGGATCTACTAATGAAATTTATATATAAAGACATTCACTATATATATACTCATATTATTCGAATTATATATTATGTTTTACTTTATATGCTAAAATTTGTGCTTAATTGACCGTTAACGTATATTAATGTCATCAATCCCTTTTCAATCGTAAAAATGTTTACTAGTTAGCAACTGCAAGGATATAATTTTTCTAGTAGTGTAGGGATGATATTTTAAAACCGAAAGAAACGACCAAAACGAGAATCTTTTGTCAATGATGCCAAGTTATTTCTAACAGTAGACAAAAACTTTCCGAAAACTAATTACTGTTATTATTGTTCTTCTGCAATCGTAATCTTTATTAAATTAAATTAAATAGAATATATATATATATATATATATATATATATATATATATATATATATATATATTATTGATCTTCTGCAATCCCACTTGTAATCTTTATTAAATTAAATTAAATAGAATATATATATATATATATATATATATATATAGAGAGAGAGAGAGAGAGGGGGGAGGGACTTGGGATCATGTAAGAAAAAAGAGATTATGTGAAAACGGTAAGAACATATCTTAGTCATCCATTTTTTGATCAAAAAACCTGATTTTGAAGATGACACTTTTGTAAATACTTTGAAGTTTGATTTTTGAGGGTTCACATAAGGATTGCTATGTGAAGTTTAATTTTTTTTGCTTCATAATAGTTTTAACATGGTGAAGATTTATTTAATTTTTGTTAAGAACAATGTTTGAAGTAGTGAATTGATATGTATAAACATTAATATCTTCAAAAACTAATGCAACCAAAAAAAATATTTACTTAATCTCATTAAAACTATGTGAACCTATAAAAATAAAAATTTATAACATCATAAGCTTATGTTAAATAAAAATAATAATAAACTTAACCTTACCAAAATGACGTGAAGCTAAAAAAAAACTTCACATGAACAAAATGATGTGAAACAAAAAAAAAAGCTTTACATGAGTAAAATGATCTGAAGCTAAAAAAAACCATTATCAATTACGTGTTATTAATTTACAAACTCTTGAACATTGTTTGCAAAGAAGTTTTGTTTATAACTTTATACTGAAAAATAAAGGATTGATATATATGAAAAATATTAAAGTAAACATAAAGTAATTGGTCAAGATCACAACTTAATTGTGCTATTGATAACACTGATTATATGATCATTAATGTATACGGCTACTTACAAATTAATATATAACTGTACTTTCAAATGATCGTGCATCGCACGGGCTCAATGCCTAATATATATATATATATATATATATATATATATATATATATATATATATCAACAGGATAAATTTAAGAAAATTTATAGAGAGAAGAAGGAGAATGATTTATTATTACTATGAATCATATTTTATTGCTATGATTCAATTTTTTTTATTGATATAAATCTACAATTTATTCATTTGGTTCAATAATTTATTAATAAGATTTAGTCTTATGTTGCTATGATTTAAAAAAGTAATACAAATTTAAATCTTAGAATAAAAATACTGAATTTTATAATAAATATACTGAATTATAGTAACAACAAATCCTTCTCTTTATTTTCTCCTTAAAAAATCTTCTTCCTAGATCCAACTCATATATGTATATACACACACACACACACACGTACAATACTCATTTTAAGACCACCTACAATGGTGATGGGAATTCTAGGCGTTTTGAGATGCCATGTAAGCAATAACGCCACATCAGCAATCCCAATTTAGCTCATAGGTCCCACCATTATATTTATGTAGTATCTTTTTGAAAAGATGTTTTTTTTTTAAAAAAAAAGTATTTTGATTTAAAATGTGAAAGGAAAAGAAAAAGGAAAAGCCTCAGAACGCTCCAATTTTGTCCGTGTTAGGTTCCATAACGCCATGTCCACGCCCCATTGCAGGTGTTTGGGTGTTCTCAATCGAAAAAAGGCTCCATAACGTCCCATTGCAGGTGTTCTAAGAAACTAGGATTTCCCACAACAACTGTTTTGATTATGTTTAGCAAATGGTTTCTACTTTTCATATCACTTTCTTTTTTTAAATTAAGTTTTCTGTATTTTTTATATACTTTATTTCATCACTTTTTCTTACCTTTTGTATTTTTTATTTTATTTTTTAAGTCAAAGGAGATATAGTGAGTAATTTTAGGAGGTATGGAGAGACATACCCTTTGCAAATATATAGTCTAAAGAATATAATGATGAGAGTAAGCTTATGATTGGTTGGTGTAAGTTGACAAATTGTAACTAAATTAAACTACTTAAGTATGTTTAGCCTACTCTCATAACCCACTAAATTTAATAATTCGCTGGAAAAGGTAATCAATTCAACATTCTAGAAACAGTACAAATAACGTATAAGCATGGCCCTTTCAAGGCGATAGAACAGATGGATGACTTGGAGTGCGTATAGAATTTGATATATATATATATATATATATATCCTTGAGTAGGAGTATTGTATATATGAATGAACTAGCTTAAATAGATCTTAGTGGGAGAACTTCGAGTATAGACAGCATTTTCATCATTTGTACAAATCCTAGACTTATGTATTTTCTTCCATGTTTACGTATATGATACGTATCAGGCTGACTTAGACCGAGATGTAAGTTTCGCACATGAGCTTGAGATCGAGAACTTCATAACATCACCTACTCAAACTTATAAGTATTAGCTTCTTAACTAAGTTAGATTCAACTTGAACAAACGAAACTGTGTGAGCCTACACGTACTACAGATGGTCATTTACTCATTTATGTTTTTTCATGATGTTGCCTCAAACCCCGCACCAAGTCCTCTAGTAGAGGCTCTAGTGCTCTACCCTAGATCACACTATTTTTGTCACTTTACAAATATACTAGCAACTCTTAAATGTGTATATACGCTACTCATGTGAATTTAATTCTCAATTCCAATAACATATAAACACATACTCCATTATACGTGGGTGGGCACGTGTTAGATTGTGTATTTGAAACATATATTGTACGTTAGGTAACTTTAATTAACTAGTCAGTTTGTACCATTCAACGCTAAATCAGCTAATCAATAACGTTTTATATTGATTTAAAGTAAACAAACAACGTACCATTTATATATAAGGGTTCTGTAATTGGACGTCGCATATTCAAACATCGGCTAGTACAAAGATAAAGAAAGACAATTAAAAAGATAACCCTTGTGTGACCAATCTCCCAATCAAACAGTTTTATCTGATTCGAGTTCATGTGACGGTATTCTAATCTCGTAAATTAGTCGGTCAAATATTGAAGAAGACGTTTTTACAAAGTAAAAGAGTAATAAAAAAACAAATATATATATATAATTATTGAAACAACATTATTTCCCCATCCTATCCCATCCGATTCAACCCCACCCCACGAGTGTGTTCAGAGAAAATTGAGACTTCTGTTAAGAATGCTTTTCCTGTTTCTATTTGTTGCTCCAAGTTTCACACACAAAAAAGCTCTCTCTTCTCAATTTCAAGATTTCTTTAACCAGAATATATAGACGTTTTTGTAGCTGTAGCACCACCCGCACGCACGTCTCTACTACTTCTCTCTCTCTCTCATACAAACACAAACTCAAACATCTACACATACATCTATCTCCTTCTCCTTTCTCCTTTACATATATATACACCAGAAAACTTCAACTTCAACTTCAACTACAACAACCAAGAAACAACTATTACTACTCCTTGTTGTTCTTGTTATCAATCCTCAATGGGCATGCTTTTTTCAGACTCTTTTCGGTCCCTTTCTCTGAACGCTCACAACCCTTCAAACCCTAATCATCATTTCATCACTGCTACTTCACCATCATTTCCAAACCAAGATGACGATGATGATGATGAAGAACAAGAAGAACTTGACTTAAATCTCAGTGGGAATAACATAAATGGTAAGATCAGACCAACTAAATCATGTGCAAGAGGTCACTGGAGACCTGCCGAAGATGCTAAACTTAAAGAGCTTGTTTCTCTTTATGGTCCTCAAAACTGGAACCTCATTGCTGAAAAACTTGAAGGAAGATCAGGTACTACTGAACTTAATTACTACTAGTATATCCTATAGTACTTTCTTTATGCTTAAAAACTAGGCCTAAATATCATGAATTCCACTTTGTTTTTATTTTTCACTGTTCATTCTGACATGGGTACCAATTAAATTTTTGGTCACATATCCAGGCCTATAGTTTAGGCATATATACCAGTTAATCTTCTTTTATTATGGATTTAATATGTGTTTTTGGTTTTCTGTACTTGTAGGAAAGAGTTGCAGGTTGAGATGGTTTAACCAATTGGATCCAAGAATCAACAGAAAAGCTTTTAGTGATGAAGAAGAAGAGAGGTTGATGACTGCTCATAGAATGTATGGTAACAAATGGGCATTGATTGCAAGGCTATTTCCTGGTAGAACTGATAATGCTGTCAAGAATCATTGGCATGTAATCATGGCTAGAAAATATAGAGAACAATCTAATGCTCATAGGAAAAGGAGAATGCTCATCACCACTCAAAATGGCTCAAGATCAGACACTGGCTCCGGCACACCACCACCACCGCCGATCTTAATCTCCACCGATGCTCCGCCGCCACCTTATAATGGATTGTTTCCTCATCAACCACCGTTTGGTATTGTCTCCGGTTAGTTGTTTTATTTTATATTTTTATTTTATGTGTCTTCAAGTCATGTGGCATTTTAGGGTTTTCAAATTAAAAAATTTATATTAAAAGCACATTTTTTGAGTGTTTTTCTTGTAATGAGTAATACTTGGTGTAATAAAATTACAATCATCATCTGAAAAAATCCTCTTTTATGTTTATTTTCCTTCATCAACAACAAAATTTTGTGATAAAGTAATGTTGTTTTCAAAGGACCATTCGTGTACAATAAAGTGGTGAAATGACAAGACCGACGTATAAGCTTTAATGCATGATGTACAAGTTAGTGTAGCAAGAAAGTATTGGGACCCTCGTTGGCATTTTTGTTATCTTTTTGTGTCCAAGATATAGCTTACCATTTCCGTATACAAAATGGGGATATTTTCAGGTGTCAAGAACAAGAATAATATGATGATGATGATGGACATCTTCAGTAACAAAAACACATGTTGGGATAAATTATCATCATCATCATCATCCAACACATCATGGATGATGGGTACAAATAGTACTAATACTACTACTTCCACCAATTTCTATGATGATGATCAACATGGAGTACCATTGATGATGATGGCATCTACCATTAACCACCATCCATATTACCATCAACATCATCATCATCATCATCAACAGCCATACATCAGTAGTAGCAGCTCCTTCTCATCAGGTGCAGATAATTCAACAATTGGTACTACCCTTTCATCAGTATCAGCAGTAACACCATCACCACAAGTTTTTCAAAGCCAGCAGTTTTCTGAGGCTAATATTGACATTTCACCACCACTTATTGACTTCCTTGGAGTTGGAGCCACTTGAATAATTTAATCATATTTAGCAAGAGGGTTAAGTTAATTAGTTTCTTAATTTAGTTTTTTTTTTTACTTTTTTTTAAAGTAGTTAATTAAATTAATGTAACTCTTTGTCAATTAATTAAATTAGTTACTTCCATTTATTTTCCTTCTCATTTGGCATTTTTGACCATACATCATGCATGTACCTACCAATGTTGTTGATGTGCAAATTAGTACATACCTTGGCCTCATTATTAAGGCTACTACTTGCAACCTTCAGAATACATAATTTTGTCTAGTACTGTATTATTTATCTGTAATTACTTCTCTTAAAAGTTCCATCAATGATATACTAGTGTAATGGAGTAACAAACAAATTGCAATATAGCAGGTTTTTATAACTAGTGGATGTGTCATGCATTCATGCATATGTTAATTAAGTTAGGTATATATCTTACATATATATTTATAAGTAACAATTAAAGAACAATATATAATATATATATTTGTATGCATCATAAATATATAAATTGTATGTGGTGTTGTGAGAATTAATTCATTCATAAGACGAGTAACGGCCAAACATCATATCCTCAGCAGAATCTTCGCAGGTTCATGATATTCACATGGGAGTGGACATCTAACAATTTAACAACATTGTCATCATCAAACATATGTTTATGTGGGAACATAACAGAAATAAGTTACATGAGGTTGGCCCCATTTTTGGTATGCATCACCCCCTTCATTATGTTACGCAATAAATTATATTATATTTGTAGTTAAAAATCTTAGAAATTTAAGACACTATACGTTTATATTGTAACTTTATTTTCCAAATTTAGCATGCTATATATATAATTTAGGATAAAAAAAGATGACTAAAAAACTCTTAGTATATATTAAATGAGATAATTTTAGGCCCAATTTGGACATTTGATATATCTCTGAAAGAATAATTCCAATGCAAATACGAATACACACATATGCTATATATTGTCTTGTTAAAACAACACAGAGATGATTGAGGCTTATGCGCGTTGGTAAAGGTGCAACCATCAATCCAACTTGATCGTGAAACTAATAGATCGGTTGCCTGCTAGAATAATCGATCATCAATATATATTGTCTAGTGTTGCGATTACTTGTTTGATCTCCTGTCATTAAAATTTCAACAAATCTCATCGACACATGATCAGTCTTAATTACTTGTATATATTACTTGATCCGTAGCTGTATATATTGTGCAAAAACAAAATTTAATTGCGCTGAGATAAACAAATTAAAGTACTTTGGGGAAAAAGAGGAGTTTAGTTTAGACTATTATTTACTTATCAGAGAGACACAAAAAGAGTCACTTTAAAATTCAATTCTTTGTTTGTCTGGCTTATGGAATAGACGTGCATGCCCTTTGTGTCAACATACACGGGATGTTACATAGAGTGTTTTTGCAATTAAGCCTTTAGGTACGTACTTAACTAAAAATTATATAAAGTCAATGAGGTATCTTTTAGAAGTTAGGACTTAATTAAGAGAATACATGTAACTAATTTCACATGCGACAAACAAAAGGTTTGTTCAAATGAATTAAATGAAGCATTAATATAGATATAGATAAATGATAAAAGAAAGCGTGAATTAAGATTTTGATATGGATAATATATATTTATGGAATAATACAACCATACATGGCATAGTGTATAAACCACATGTATGGCTTCCGGATATTAGTGCTTAGAGAGAATTAGCATATGTAAAAAACCAACGAAGTAACCATACATATATATATACGTTTTAGAAAGAACATGTTTCTATAAGCTTAATAAACTCATCGAAACCAATGAGTCCATCGCCATTGACATCAAAACCTTTGATCATATTTCGGCATTCCTTTAACCTCGCCTTTTCGGGTTGCCCAAACTTGGACAGTATTCTCTGCAACTCAAATTCATCGATGAACCCATCCGAGTTCTCATCAAACACATCAAAAGCCATCTTAACTTCACCCAAACTCGGTTCTTCGTCATCAAACACTGACAAAATGTCGATACTTTCATCATGACCGCAACAATGTTGCAAGCCTAGTTCACCCATGACCATATTTATCTCTTCAAAGGTCACAAACTCTTTGCATGTCATCGAAACACGGTTTGGTAGGGATTGAATGGAAGCATGAGGGGGTTTCAACAAAGAATCGCAAGGTTTAAGTTCACAAAACGATTTTTTCAAGCTTTGAAGAATGGAAAATGAAAATCTCTTCAAGGGTGTAACGTTCATCTTGAAGCGATCGAGTTAAGTGAGCCGACCTTTAGTTTTTATATACCCGAAAGAGTACGTACGTACGTAAGTCGTTAATTATAGTAAACCTGAATGGGATGTGATTATATATAGAGAGAAAGAATGCTAGCTTAACTAGGATTTAAGATGTACAGGTTCGATCTAGTGTTTAGTATGCTTTGATGTGAACGTATGTCGTAGATTTATATATATGTGTGCATGGTAGCATAATAGCATAATAGCATATGCATGTATTATTTATAATATTCCACACGATTTCTTGGAAATTATACAGGAAAATACTTGATAACGATCGACTACGTACAGTCTTGAAAGTGTTCGTGCAGTGCCAGACAGTTTTTAAGAAATTACTAGTGGAATTAAAGGGTACGTGTTAGAACTTAGAAGGCAGGGTAGTGACTAGTGATCAGGTAACTTACTAAAGTATAGCTCGATCGGTATAAAAATAAATAAAGAAAAGAGAAAAAAGATAGAAAGCTAACACAGCGTTGACCGATTGACTTGAAGTCCAGCACCAGAACCACTATGAAGTTTCTTTGAAGTTGAGTGAATCCTGAACCACAAAATCATGCATGCACATGACATTAGCTATCTTGCAAATTGGTTTTAGGTGGAAAAGATCAAAGATGAACATTTTTTATCCGTTCTACAATTATATATGCTTAATTTAATTATAATTTTTTGGGTGAAAATGTATTACATATATATATATATATATATATATATATATATATATACTTGTAGTAGTACATTAATAAAATGTACATTTTAATTATCACCCGAATGGATTGAGTTTTTATAATTATGTCAAATTTATAATCATGCATGGAAGCCAACTAAAATTTTGAAATAAGGTGATGATCTAATGGTAATTTTCACCCATAATAACGAGCCTTTATCCAACTTGTTTTTTTTATTTCTTTTAGACGACATACATTGTATACATAGATTTATATTGATTAGGGTTACTGGTTTTTCATATTTACACGTTCGATCGGGCACACGAACAATATTCCCAATACTTTAAATTACTAGAGTTATGAAATGTTTTCTAATAGAAACCATTTTATTTTATTTTTGTTTCTTATTTAACTCTTTATATAGGTAAACATGTAAAATTAATTGGCAATGAATAGCATTTTCATAGAAACTTCATAATACTCTGTGATAAGATAATAAGTTTAAATATATGGTTATGTACAAATAGGTCACTATACTTTACAAAAATATTTATCTGAGTTACTAAAATTTAAAAATGTACAATTGGGTTACTGTACTTGTAACACATGTTCAATCAGGTTACCAAACTTTCGACATAGTTCAATTAGTTTATTGTACTTTATAAAAATGTACATAACAATGTGCAATTGGGTCACTAAACTTTTAACTAAAATTAACCAAAATAGGCGGGATGAGACTTTTTACAAATACAGTAACCCATTTGAACATTTCTAAAGTTTAGTAACCTAGATGTACATTTTCGCAAAGTACATAACAATGTGCAATTGAGTCACTAAATTTTTAACTAAAATTAAGCAAAATATGCGGGATGACACTTTTTACAACTACAATAACTCAATTGAACATTTTTAAAGTTCAGTAACTTAGATCTACATTTTTACAAACTACAGTCACCTATTTGTATATTAACCCATAAATATATTATATCAACGGATTAAGTATCGATTAGTGGCAAAGCAATGAAGCATACATATACAAATAAATAAATAAATATAAATTATATTAATAATTACGAGTATGAGGTATATTTTCAATGAAAGAATCCTAAGCATCAAGATACTTATTAAGCTGTAAGAGCATCCACAATGAAGAAAATTGATCAAAAGCTTTTTTGTTAGTCACATCACTGATTTATAAAAAAGCTTTTATAAAAAGCTTTGTTTTCAATGTAAAAAGCTTTTTAAAGTTTTTCTTTTCAAAAACAACACACACAACTATCCAAAAAAGCTTTTCATGAAAGACTTGAGATTTCTCAAGCTTTTGCACAAAAAAGCTTTTCACCCAATGAAGAAAAGCTTTTGTAAAAGCTTATTTGCATAAAAAAGCTTTGGAATAAGTCTTCATTGGAGATGCTCTAAGAGGTTTTCTTTATTTATAGATGGAAGTAAAATATGATTTAGATCATTCGCAGTCGTAACACCAGAACGCCAATTATTCAGTCGCCACATCAGCATAACACCACAACATCATTTCATCACACACAATAATAACATCAGAACGCCCATTTTTCCCCTTGAGCCCCACTATTTTCCATTTTCACTTATTTAACAAAACAAATACAATTTAATTAAATACAATACATTTCAACAATTAAAACACAATACATTTCAATAATTAAGATACAATACAATAGTAAAAATAACGACTACGAAAATTTAAAATTTGCGATTACGTCCTAAAAATAAAAACGTTACAATACTAAAAATATAAAACGTTACAATCCTAGAAATAAAAATACAATAAATTAAAGTATGCGATTAAGTCCTAAAAATAGAAAAATACAAGCAACAAATACGGAGTCTACTCGTCGTCATCCTCTCCCTCATCTTCGGCCTCGTAGAACTCCCAAAACTCCTGCCGAAATGATCTTTTCATTCTCCGAACTTCTGCGCGGTCAGTTGGATCCCTGATGTCGTCGGGGTTGATTGTGAGAAATTGAACACCTTGCAAAGCAGTCCGAAGTCTTTCTTGCCTGGTGATCGCCTCAATGGATGCTTTTCTTGCGGCTAAGAGGTCGGCCATGTATTTGGCCATATGCTCTATCGCCTCCTCCACCTTGTCGTTCGCGTTTGACGAGCGGGATGATGTCGTCGCGTCGGATGAACCAGAACTTCTAGCTGTTTTTTGGGCTTTGTTTCGGCCCATGGGCCTTGTAAGCGGGTCGGGACCAAATAGCTCATTTTGGTCGGAAGAGAGATCAACGAACTCACTAAAAAAATCATCTTCTTCTTCGTCACGTAATCCGGTTCTACCAACCGACGGTATTGCTTTTCATTTTGGGTGATCTTTCACCACCTCCCAAGCCTCCCTCATGGTGAAATTTTTTGTGTACGTGTCGTAGTATTCATCAACGGACAGGTCGTAAATTTGCTTGTCGTCTCGACCGCTTCCCCAAGCCTTGTATTGCGACTCGTAAATTCCGTTGAAGATTTTGCAACAATTATTAATTGTATGCCACTTGGAGGAAAGTTGGTCAGCGCCGCGTACCCTACCATGATTGCTGCTATTAAACTTCTCTTGCACTGTACCCCACAAAGTACCTCTTTTTTGTGAGTTGCCTCTTTCCGAGTCTTCCGACAGGTCGCACCAACATGACGCTAACCACGCTTCTTCTCGATTAGACCATTGTTTTTTGTTGCAAGTTTTCTTTTCGCCGTCATTTTTCTTTTTGTGGAATCTTTTATTTGAATATTGACAAACTTCTTTTCCGGAACGGTGGGAGCTTGCTTGTTCGACTATTTCGGGTTAGGGTGGGTGTTGTTGACGAGGTTGAAAATAGGTTATTGTTGGAAGTACGGGTTTGGATAATCGAATGGTTGTTGTTGGAAGTACGGGTTTTGATATATTCCATATGGTGGCATTTGTGGTGGATGGCGGATCGATGGAGGGTTATTCGGACTCGGTGCGTTTGGTATTCCAAATAACATTAGATTCATGTATGATACGTTATCCGAATTTGGGTTTTGATTTGGGTTGGGATTAAGGTTTGAATTTGGATTATCCATAGATAAAATTTGGTTTGATGAATTTTTTGGGTTGGTGATTTTTTGGGTGAAAGAATGGTATTTGATTGTATATGAAAAAGTGTAGATGTATGAAATGAGTGGATAATTTTTTGGTGTGAAATGAGTATGTATGTATGATATATATATATATATATATATATATAGATATAGAGTTTGGATCAAATGAGAACACTTCAAAAATAAGAACGGTGAGAACACCTCATAAATGCACAACTAGTCAACAAAAATCATTAGATTCATAGTCATACATCTCAAATATGCAAAGAAAAACAAATGCACACTTATTAAAATGCACAAAAATCTAAAAAATGATTGATGCACAATTATCTCTATAATTGTGCATCAATCATTTTTTTGATTTTTGTGTATTTTCGAAAGTTCGCATCTCTACTAATCAATTTTTCTACATATATTTGAGATGTATGAGTGTGAATCGAATGATTTTGTTGGCTAACTATGCATTTATGAAGTGTTCTTACCGTTCTAATCATTGGAACCTAATCATTGGAACCTAATCATTGGAACCTTACCCATATTTGAGATGTATGAGTGTGAATCTAATCATTGGAACCTTACCATATATATATATATATATATATATATATATATATATATAGCCCCCGGACGTATACCCAAGTGATTGAGGGTGTTAGCCCAATGAGGGACCTCTATTGAATACATGAGGTTGGGTGTTCAATCCTTGTAGTTGACATCCACAACATGGTCTTGGCCCTTGGCAAGTCCGATTCACCTCTCATGTGATGGGCCTGGACGGCTTGACATGGGCCGGTTTGCGTGTCTGGAACAACATGTTTTTTTGAATATATATGTATATGTATATATATATATATATATAGAGAGTATGAAAAAGAAAAAAAATATTTTTTATAAAAAAAACCGTTGTACAACGGTAAAAAAAAGTGTACAACTTTGTTTTTGTTTGTTCCTCTGCTCCCTGATGGCTCCATCTTATTTCTTATTATTATTTTTTTATTACAAACAGATGAAAGAAACGAGTATAATAATTAAATAATCAAGTGGGTCCCACGGCTTCATCGTTCTCGGCCCATTCTCGCACTATGAACGCTCCCAGAACGCCGCCCGAGAATGCCGCGGTGCGGGCATTCTGGCATTCAACCCGTGCACGACGCCCCGATTCCATCCCATTGCGGATGGTCTTAGTGTTTGCTTTATGTTTGAAGGTTCTAAGAAATGATAGACAACACTTAGGAGCATAGATAGGATGTAGTCGTTAAGTCTAAAAGACCTTGACTTTATAAGTCCACACTTATTAATAATAATGAATTAATGACACACCACTTTTATCCCAATTAATAATTGGGTTTTGCTAACATGTGTCACAGTGGCACACGTTAAGATGCAATTAATGAACTCATAACTTTCTTATATATTAGAATTTGTAATTAATATATGCATAAAAAGGATAATTATTAGATTGAACTAATGAGTATCTGATGTCGTGTAAACAGGGCTATAGTTATAAAATGGAAATTACCTTACTTAATATTACACAATTCAGGCAAGAATACCTGGTCGCATAGCAATAGTGTGGTAAGTCCGAGTCGAACACGAGGAACAGATGTCAATTCTAATAAACTGGAAATCGTAACAAATAATTAAAACAGAACAAGGAGGCGTTTCAATTCCGAACGAACAATTGACTAACAATTATGGAATGTGATAAAATACTTGAACTTAAATTAAAGAACAATTAATCAAATAAGAGAACTTAATTCAATTGATAAAGAAATGTATTCACTTAGATTGTTTTCCTTAGAATCCGGTTATCACTATATTAATTTACTAAAACATGGATTTTATTGCGACACAACTAATAAGACAACCCCGTTTTCGAGGTAAATTAATCTAACAAAATTAAGAAAGACACTAGGCTGTTTGCAACACGCTAATCGTTCAATTAACGTTGCCCATCGAATTGTGTTCTAAATTAAACTTACGCCGTTTATGTGATTTACTTTCGCGACTTGAGTCAACAAAGTCTATAGCTAATTATAACTATCTTGCTCATTAAAAATTATTATCGATTATTTACCCCCAACCTATCAAACTCAATATATTTAGCAATAATTGCCAATCAAAATTAACAATCATCAATAATTTCCTACTCAAAAGGAACTCAATCTCAATTGTATAGAAAACCACGCTAGGTAACCGCTAATAATCAAACAATAATCAAGGATCATCAAATAAACACATAAACATTCATAAAATTCAATATCTTTCGCAAATCAATAATCAAACCATCATCTAAGTATCATCATCTAAGCAAATACACAAATAGTTTAGCCACTCATGACTTTACAAAAAATCAGAAACAAAAATGAAATCGAAATCATAATCAAATGAAAATTAATAATGTTTTCGAACCGAGAAACCGAAGAATTGAATGAACAATTGAAAGCCTTAGATCTTACTTGCTTCCTACTCCTTGAAAATGCTCCAGAAAAGAGGCCTATATTGGTGAAAATCGGCTGGAGAAAGTTGTGGAATGATAACCCTAAAAATGAGATTAAATGGAAATTTAACCTAATCTGCCAACCTAATCCAACCGCCGGTTGGAATTTCCAACCGCCGGTTGGAATTTTCAACCGCCGGTTGGATGCAAAACATCAAATGGTCCGACCCGCATATCTTGTTAGCCCAAGAATTTAATCCAACCGCCAGTTGGAATGTTTAACCGGCGGTTATAATTAATATCTCATTTTTTTTCAATCGATCCAACTCTCTTTTTCCTAGCTTCAAATCTTTAGCTTCTTTTCTTCAATATTAGTCCGTTTTCTATTTCTTTTCGATCCAAGCTCCAATTAAACTCCTAAATGCAAATATGAACGAAATAAGTATCTTACTCACATAAAATGCATAAGAAATCTATCAAACAAATGTTAATTAGTACTACAATCCAGTACATTTTGGCGTTCATCAAACATCCCCCACTTGAATCCTACTTGTCCTCAAGTAGACCATAAGTTGAAACTTAAAAATTTCAACAAGGATAGACAAACATCAGATCATTGGGACTTACATACTAACTGGCATTTCATAAACCAAATTTTAATCTTAAAAATAATTCTACCTTAAGCTTTAGCAATCAAGAAACTCTTCTAGGAAACCAATTTCCTCATGTATTATTATTAGGCATAAAAGATGGCTTACAAAGATTACCGATATTGTTGTCCACCTAAATAATCTATATTCCAGAAATTGAGCTTAACTATTATTATTCTAGCAGGCTCTACTTTTGATTCCCGATAGCAAAATACCCTCATGCAACTAACGTGCGACAACTTCCACATAAAGGGAATCCAATTAAATCAATCATTTTTCAAGCCAAGACATTGGTGACAGGTCTGTACCTCAGTACAACAAAGCGACATATCTTGGCTTTGGTTTTCCAATTCATGAGTACCTTTTTTTAATATACTGACAGAAACCAGGTCTGTACTTACGTACAACAGAGGAGACAACACCCAGTATATTCCTAAATGATGATAATTGAGACCCCAGAATTATGGGTTATAACACGCTATCATATATGAATTAAGACTAAGGTCATACCTTGCAGAGGATCCTCTCGGGATAATACCTACTTCATACATTAATTTATTTAATAGCTCAACAATCTTTCACATAGATTGCCTATCGATACATCACATGATGAACTATTTAATATTTAAAAATTAAGTTCAATTTATCCTTTAAAGTTCCCAAATATGTTACATAAATTGCTAAACTTAAAAAGAATACATTTTTAAAAGAAAAATTTGGATTGAAAAATGACTAATATAAAATGCCCTCTAGCTCGAAATTTACCAATGTTTACCAATTCATAACTTAGGACAAATAAACTTCTTTTCCCCTATCCTCCACTTAAAACCAAGCAACGTCCTCATTGCAAAAAGGAACAATAATATAGGGAATAGAAAAGAAGTTAACAGAAAACTCTCCTGGGCTATCTTCAACATACAAGCTAGAATGAAACTTTTCAACAAATAACATCCTCTTCCACGATCTTATTAACACACAAAAACATAAAAAATATAATTAATTAAGAAAAACAACGGGTTGTCTCCCGAAAGCACTTTTGTTTATCATGTCGGTAAGCTCGACATATTGCTTCATGGCTTAATTTAGATTCATCTCCAAATCATGTTCGGAGTCCCTTGCATCCCCTTAATACTTCTTCAAACGGCTTCCATTCACCTTGAATGTTATCCCAGAATAACCTTGCAAGTCAACAACCCGAAAAGGGTAAACCTTTTCGACTATGAAAGGTCCTGTCCAACGTGTCTTCAACTTTCCGGGAAACAGATGCAGGCGAGAACTGTATAAAAGCACCTTGTCACCTTTTTCAAATGAATTATTTGACTTAAGGCGTGAATCATGCCATTTCTTGGTGCGCTCCTTATACAGCCGAGCGTTATCGTAAGCATTCATCCTTAACTCATCTAGCTCATGTAACTGCGCCAATCGCTTTCCCTGCCGCATGATCATCGAGATTGCATTGTTTCAATGCCCAGTACACTTTGTGTTCCAACTCAAAAGGTAGGTGGCAAGCTTACCCATAAACAAGTCGGTGGGGCTTAGTTCCAATAGACGTTTTAAAAGCTGTCCTTGCTGCCCATAACGCGTCGTCCAACTTATTTGACCAATCCTTTGGGCTCCCATCTATTGAACATTCGAGAATACATTTTAACCCGCAATTAGTAACTTCAACTTGGCCACTGGTTTGAGGATGATAAGCAGTGGAAAACTTATGATTGACTCCATACTAAACTCTCTCCAATTGTGCGTTTGAAAAATGCATTCCACGATCACTGATCAATGCCTTTGGTGTTCCAAATCATGAGAACAAATGCTTAAGAAACTTCACTACAACCCTCGCATCATTAGTAGGTAATGCCTTCACTTCGGCCCATTTCGAGACATAGTCTACAACCACTATAATATATTTATTCCAGTTTCTTGGCGGAAATGGACCCATAAAGTCCATCCCCCAAACATCGAAAATTTCACTAACCATGATAGAATTTTGCGGCATTTCATCACGTTTAGAGATCCTTCTGGTTCGTTGGTAGGCATCGCATTCCTTCACAAACTTGAATGCGTCTTTGTAGATGGTTGGCCATTAGAATCCTGCTTCGAACACCTTCCATGCTGTATAAGTTGGCCCATGATGCCCTCCAGTAGGACCGTTGTGACAATGGCTTAATATTCTGATGCATTCTTCTCCATGAACACACCTCCTTACCATTCCATCAACACACCTCTCAAACAAAAACGGATCTTCCCAAAAGTATTGCCGCAGTGCCGAGAAGAACCTCTTTCTTTCATTATAAGTCATCCCGGTAGGAAGAGTTTTTTTAACTAAAAAGTTAGCATAATCAGAAAACCATGAAAGCTCGCTCATAATTACCTTCATCAAACTCTCATCGGGAAATTTGTCCAGAATTTCCGATTCATCCAACTTCTCTAACTCCGGATTCTCCAATCTTGAAAGGTGATCAGCTGCTAAATTCTCGGCTCCTTTCTTGTCACGAATCTCAATGTCGAATTTTTGTAGCAAAAGAATCCATCTTAGCAATCTCGGTTTCGCATCTTGCTTGTTAAACAAATACCTCAATGTTGAATGATCGGTAAACACTACCGTCTTTGATAGAATCAAGTATGATCGAAACTTATCAAAGGCGAAAACAATTGCTAACATTTCTTTTTCTGTTGTAGTGTAGTTCTCTTGCGCGTTTGTCAAGGTTTTGCTAGCATAGTAGATAGGTTGAAACTTCTTGTCAACCCGTTGACCTAACACCGATCCAACATCATAATCGCTAGAATCGCACATTAATTCAAAGGGAACATCCCAATTTGGACTAATCATGATGGGTGATGATACTAATTTCTCTCTCAAAAGATTGAACGCACCAAGACATTCCTTTGAGAATTCAAACTTGGCTTCCTTCTCTAAAAGTTTGTTCATCAGACGAGCTATCTTGGAAAAGTCCTTAATAAAACGGCGATAAAATCATGCATGCCCTAGGAAATTTCGTATGCCCTTGATGTTCATCGGAGGTGGCAACCTTGCTATTGCCTCAATCTTAGCTTTGTCCACCTCAATCCCTACTCTGGAGATCTTGTGTCTTAATACAATCCCTTCACGGACCATAAAATGGCACTTTCCCTAAATGAGTACGAGATTCGAACTTCCGCATCTTTGCAACATTTTCTCCAAATTCTTCAAGCACTCCTCAAAAGAGTTCCCAAAAATTGAGAAGTCGTCCATAAATATCTCCATACTTTCTTCCACCATGTCATGAAAAATTGTCATCATACACCGTTGGAACGTAGTGGGCGCGTTGCACAACCCGAATGACATCCTTCTATATGCAAATGTTCCAAACGGACAGGTGAATGTGATCTTTTCTTGATCATTCGCATCGATTGGAATTTGAAAGTAACCGGAAAATCCATCTAGAAAACAGTAGTATTCCTTTCCGGCTAGACGCTCAAGCATTTGATCGATGATTGGCAAGGGGAAGTGATCCTTGCGTGTAGCATCGTTCAATTTCTTGTAATTGATGCAGAATCTCCATCCGGTGACTGTTCTTGTGGGGATTAATTCATTCTTCTCATTTGCTACTACAGTCATTCCTCCCTTCTTGGGTACAACATGAATGGGGCTCACCCATGGGCTATCGGATATTGGGTATATCAACCCGAAGTCTAGTAACTTGATAATCTCTTTTCTTACCACGTCTATTACCTTGGGATTTAAACACCTCAAAGTTTGCACTACTGGCTTGAAATCGGATTCCATGAGAATCTTGTGGGTGCAGTATGAGGGACTTATTCCCTTAATGTCGCTAATCGTCCATGCGATAGCTTGTTTGTGCTCCTTAAGAACCCTCAAAAGGTTTTCCTTTTCGTTAGTCGAAAGATGTGCGGAAATTATCACAGGAAAGTCGGATTTCCCTTGCAGGTATGCATATTCCAAATGAGCTAGTAACTCCTTCAGCTCTAGCTTGGGTGCGTCTTCGAATGAGGATTTAGCTGCTGCCACCTCCACTCTTGAACATCCGTCTCCATTTTAATTGATATTCCATTTGTAGAAATCCACTCGTCACCCTCTCTTAGCTTGACACTTTCTTTCTCAATCTCCTCATCGCTCGTAATTGCGATTTCTTCGAGTAATTTATCGAATGCTTCGATTTCACGAATTGCCTCGAAGTTCCCGTCCATCCTTCAAGTATCATTGGGTCAAGATCTTCATCATCAATCAAACTTTGCAAGAACTCATCATCGTTAGACAGTTCTTTCGTACTTACAAAGTAACAGGTATCATCTACTGAGGCAGGGTATTCCATAGATTTATTAACATCAAATACTACCTCCTCATCCCCTACTCACAGAGTGATCCTCCTGTCGAACACATCGATCAAATCTCTAGAGGTGGCTATGAAAGGTTGATCGCCTCCCAACGGTCGGTCAAGGAATTTCTTCCTTGTCGTTGATGACTGTCCAGTCGGGTTGCAGATCAGAGGGTTTTAAAAATTTATATTTTGCTGGGAAGCCTAAGTTACACCACTACTTGTATAAGCGGTAGGTATGATTCAAGTGTCGTTCTTAATCCACAACAGGCATGGGATCTTAGGAAGATTAATTATCTTTAGTAATTTAGCTTAAATATTAAAATTTTTTGAGGGGTTTTGTTTTCTATTCTACTTAAACTAAAAACGGAAAGGTAAATGAGGAGTGTAGTCGCTGAGAGATCTATAGATTATGTGAGTGCTTGCTATGATGTCAGTATATGCTATTTAGGGGTAGTTATGAGGATTGTGGCTCTAATTATAATGAATCCTAGCAGTGCTGATTTGGGGTCTCTGAACGATGTTCAACATAGTACTATACCTACGGCCTTTTCGTGGCTTCCACGCATTTGTACTTCACCAGAGGTGGTTCCAGCGCTATACCAAGTACTGAGCCATTTTACGGTATTTCTAATGCCTCGCCCAGAGATCCCGTATCATTACTATATATGTCCTAATTGGCCATAACTCCTATCCTATTACTTATCTAACGTAGAGTTGTCCACAATCAAATAAATAACCTGTCACATGGATAACAAATATGGAGTGTAAGCTACACCGGAAGTACTCCCAAATGTAGTACCAATTTAACCGACAACTAACCTCGAATCCTATTCCCCAGTCTTGGTCATCTGAGACGTCCGTATCGTGGCACGAATTTTTGAATAAACAATAAAGTGAACAAGAGTGACCCCGCGGAATAAGTTGGGAAAGTCTGTCTAACGATCGGTTATATTGTTCGACATTATTTCATACAGATCATTATAATTATTCTAGCATGTTAAATTGTCGTATGTAATTATTCTATGTTTGAAAACCTAATCATAAACCCAATAACCGCAGTGGATAAACAGATACTAGCATGTAAACCCTAGACCAACAATCAAACAAGAACATGCAGTAGTGTAACATGGATAAATATCAGTGTATTTCAGATAGAGTTTCTAGATAAATGTTTAAGTCACGGATGCTCCGAAAGTTCTCTCAAAAGTATCCGATATATGGGATTAATTCTAATTTATCTCTAATCCTATGCTCCGTGTCTCCTCTGATTTATTTCAATCAGGAGATTAGCGGCCATGCCGAGTTCATCGAATCATTCAAACACAGAATAGTTGAGGGACCTATTTCTACAATTGGCCTGATTATATCAATAGGTTTCAAACCACAACATAAGTTGGGTAAATAAAACTTTAGAGAATTAATTCATAAATTCAAACATATCCTAATTTCATACAAGCAGAGTAACAATATTGTTTAAAGCATAACTACCCTAGCATAACATTTATCATAGCAAACACAGATTTGTCTAGCCTAACATAGCAATTATCATAGCATGCATTCTTAAATAATCATGACAATAGCACAACATATTTAAAAATAACAAGAAAGGATAATATAATAGAACCTGTTAGGCATTACAACAAATCTACGCAACCGTAGTCTTGGAGCGACTCCGTACATAGCTCGTAAGCTTGCTACACTACTCCTACTAACTAACTAACTACTAATACTATTCTAGAGAGAGAAAGTGTGTGTGGAATGAGAGATTTTTATGGATGGTGAGTGATTAAGAAAGGAGGAGGTTAAGCCTCTATTTATATGCTTCAAGAACTAAATTTACATACAGCACCCCTCACCCGTTATTTATATTGAAATACACCCTCGAGCTATGAAATTTGACACCTAAATGGGCGTATTCGACAGCAAATAGGGCGTATTTGGTAGCAAACAGGGAGTATCCAGCACCAAAGAGGGCGTATCCAGCACCAAAGATGGGGTATACCACCCCTTAGAGGGGGTATACGGCCCCAATAGGGGGTATACGGCCTCTACGGCCCCTAGAGGGTGGTATACGGCCCCTGTGGGGGTGGTGTACCCTGGTTCGTGGTCTTGTGTGCTGGATCATAAGTCTTGTGCACTGGTCGTAGTTCTTGTGATCTTCGGTTGGCTCTAACTTCTTCGTTACTTGTCAGATTCGAACGATTCTTACGCCCACGGTTTTGTATTTTCCTGAAGATCAGTATGACATAAATTAGACCAGTTTAGCTTAATTATACGTCAGAATCGCAAGTGGATCATTTTAGCTCTGATTTGTTCGTTATTTGAGCATTTTAAGTGATTTTTCGAAAGGAAGTCAAAGTTTTGGTTCATTTTTACATTTTTAGCATAAAACATTAATTATTTGATGTTTATTAAAAGATTTGAACCAAAATGGGCTTGAAAAGGTGCACAAAAATGTGACTTTTTGCGTCAAATCAAAGGTTTACCTAGAATGATAGGTACCTTGGAATCCTCTACCATGTCGAGAATCACAAAGTCACGGGGAAATACAAACTTATCAACCTTGACTAAGACGTTCTTAAATATCCCTCTAGGGTATTGAACAGAGCGGTCTGCTAACTCAATGCACATGCTAATTGGTTTCAGTTCCCCTAACTTAAGTCTAGCATACATGGTATAAGGTATAATGGATATACTAGCTCCTAGGTCCGCCAGTGCATCGGTGATGTTCAAACTACCAATTAGACAGGGAATAGTGATACTCCCTGGGTCCTTCATTTTTGGTGGCAGTTTGTTTTGCATCACGGCTGAGCATCGGTGATGTTCAAACTACCATTGTTATTGTGGTTGCCTCCATCAACTTGCTCTTATTAGTCAAGAGTTCCTTCATGTATTTCACATACTTAGGCATTTAAGACATGGCTTCCACAAATGGAATGTTGATATGAAGTTGCTTCAAATTTTCTAGAAATTGGTGATATTGAGCTCCATCTTTTCCTCTTCTCAAAGCTGCGGGGTAAGGTGGTGGTGGCGCATGATCCTTCGCATATTGCTTATCCCTGGAATATTGATTAGCCTTCGTTTCCACTTTTGGAATTTCGACAACTTCCGCTTCCTTCTCCTTCTCCGGCAAAAGCTCAGACACAGAATTATTGGCAAAATAAGGGTCCTCATGAACCTTCCCTCTCCCTGCCTTTGCTTGGTCTCATGGTTTAGTCTTGGTAAATCTCGGTAGAGTTCCCGGAAACCTCTCTTGGAGAATCTTAGCTATGTTGGAAATGTTTCCCTCAATTTGCTTGATTGCGGCATCTTGATTTCGTACTAAGGTTTCAGTAGAGTCAATCCGTTGTCCAGAACTAGCAATAAATTGCTCGTTAGTGGTCAAAAGCTTCCCCATCATTTCCTCCAAATTGGTTTTCATCTCGTGGAAAGGTGCCATGGGTTGTTCCTTAGAGTAAAACCCCGGCGGAGTCGGGCGGAACTGGCGACCTCCTTCCTGGTATGGTTTTCGGAAAAAGTTCCCACCGCCTTGGCGGAAGCATCCTTGAGCTTCTCCAAATTTAACTTCCTCGTTCAATTCTCCCGAATCTTTTTCGTGGCAATCCTTGGCTAAATGCATTCCTTTACAAATTTCACACCCTACTTGGATTGCATTGACAGTTTTGGTCACCTTCTTTATGTCTCTCTCCATACTGTCTAGCTTGACATTGATGGCGGTGAGTCCATCATCATTATTAATCGACCTCTTTCTCCGAGAAGTGCCATCGTCCAAAAGCTGAGAATGCTTTGCTTGGTCGCGAATAACCGTTAAGGCATCACTTGGAACTTCTTCGGGATAAATCCTTGTGCATCTAGTTGTTGTCTCGTAGCATGATCCACTCCCTTGTAGAATATCATTACGATTTGTTGGTTGTTTAGATCGTGCTGTGGGCGCCTATGTATCAAGTCCTTGTACCTTTCCCACGCTTGGTACAGTGACTCGTCAATTTCTTGCTTGAAATTTCTAATCTCGTCGATCATCTTCGAAGTTTTGGATGGGGGAAAATACATCTTTAGGAATTTCGTGCGAAGATCTTCCCACGTGGTGATGGATCCAGCTGGTTCATTTTGAATCCATCTTTTTGCGGCTCCCTTGAGTGTTATTGGGAACACCCAGAGCATGATTTGATCGCGCGTAACGTTAGGAACGTTGAACATATCGGCGATCTCCATGATTCTCTCGACGTGCTCGTTAGCATCTTCCTTGTCTTCTCCTTGAAAAGAATTCTCCCTAAGCTCCTTGAGAAACTGTCCCTTGATCTCGAACTCCACGCCTCGCGCAATTGCTGGCCTCACTACTCCAGTGTCGAGGTCGTTACGCATTCTTCTTGAATACTCCTTGAGGGTCATGTTGGAAATGTCATCTGCCATTGTAAGATCTGGTTCCGATTGATCGCTGGGGTATTCGGTTGGTGGTCTGGCGCGATATTCTCCGTATTCTCCCTCGAAATCCGAATGGTAGTCGAAGGTCAGCGGGGTGTTAAGATTATTGTTAAGCACCTCGTACTCTTCGTCAAGAAATAGGTTGTGTAGCGGTGAATTGGTCAGTACGGAGAAAGCATGTCGTCTTTGATGAAATGTGCGTTCGGGTTCCGTTAATGGTTCTACAGGGTCGGGGTTCGATATTCGGGTCATAAACTCCATGCAATATACTCACCAAGTCAGTAGAACAGGCTATTTAGATAACCCAACTCGAAACTATCTAATCTGAAATTAGCTAAAAGAAAAACCATGAACAGACAAATCCAACCGCCGGTTAAAATATTTACCCCCGGTTAGAATTTAACACTTCACAAGGTAGCTCAAATAACTTAATCTAAAAACCATAATTCCTAAATACAGAATTAAAGAACAAAACAAAAGTAATTAACCAGTTAACTCCACCGAAAAACAAATAAGCAACTAAACAAATTCCAACTTATTGAATTTAATCAAACCGCTCACCGGCAGCGGCGCCAAAAACTTGATCATGTAAACAGGGCTATAGTTTTAAAATGGAAATTACCTTACTTACTATTACATAACTCAGGCAAGAATACCTGGTCGCATAACAGTAGTGTGGTAAGTTCGAGTCGAACACGAAGAACGGATGTCAATTCTAATAAACTGGAAATTGTAACAAATAATTAAAACAGAACAAGAAGACGTTTCAGTTCCGAACGAACAATTGACTAACAATTATGGAATGTGATATAATACTTGAACTTAAATTAAAGAACAATTAATCAAATAACAGAACTTAATTCAATTGATAAAGAAATGTATTCACTTAGACTGCTTTCTTTAGAATCCGGTTATCACTTTATTAATTTACTAAAACATGGATTTTATTGCGACATAATTAATAAGGCAGACCCCTTTTCGAGGTAAGTTAATCTAACACAATTATGTAGGTTCTCGTACCGGACCTAATCAGATCGTCACTTCAATCGAACGTACGGAATACAAACGATTGAATATTGAACGTTAATTGAATCAAACAAACATGATATCTATAATCTTGTATATATTAACACTTGAACGTATGAAGATTACAAAATGAATTTTCTGCTTCTGCTCTCTACTCAGGCCTTACACACTCTCTAGGGTTTGATCAATCTTCAACTAAAACCCTACAACTCTATTTATAGGCTGTTTAGACCTACTAGAGACATAACCATTGTGTCGCTAAACTAACCCTTGTGACATAAATCTTATGTCACTATTGCGACACAAGCTCTGTGTCGCATGACTAATATTCTATGTATATTATATTTCATTTACAGACTCGAATATACACACTAATCACATCACATTCTAAGACTAATTGACTTTGACAATTACAAACGTTGACCAAGTGACTGACACAAAAAATACACCAACAAACTCCCCCATGTCAGCAGCTTGGTCAAATGAGCTTCAATTAGTCTTCACCAACAAACTCCCCCAAGGAGATAGCTTGGTCAACTAAGTTTTCAACTAGTTTGAACCGACATAACTCCTTCATGTCTTCAATAATCAGAAACTCCCCCATTGAGATAACATGGTCTTCAATAAAATCTTGATGTCCATATTCATGTGACTCACACACATTTATCATACAATAAGATCTTCAAACTATGTGACCATCTCTCAATCATCATCAGCTTCTCCAATAGAATTTATCTTCACAATCTTTGGAGAATAGCCGATATCCTTTACATCTTCAGTATTTGACTTTAACAAGATATGTGATATTGAAGAAAATAACATAGAAATAAAATCTTTTTGTATTTTCTTTATAAAAGAAAAGTAAAGAACAAAGATTAAAATAAATTTGGGGATATGATTGTTTTACGTCTGCTTAGAGATCATATCAGGCCAACATGCAATTATTAGGAAATAATAAGTGTTATTTCGATTATCGGTATATTTGTCCACTTTAAATTTACTTAGCACACTTAAAACACCTTTTATAAAAATTATTTCAAGACGATTACTGGTATTGTTTATCCACTTAAACACGTTACCTCCGGGTCTGTGAGTTAACCTTTTATTGTTAGTATGAATATTTCTCCATGTTCCCCACCAATGACATATCCATATAACCCAGACATGAGCATAGCTTCGAAATTCAGAGAGAATATAAGAGTATCATTTTTAAGAATCAAGTCAGCGGTGACAGGTCTGTACAAATGTACAACAAAGCGACATAACTTGATTCAGTTTTAAGCAAAACCAGACTTGGTCAAACCATTTTAGTGACCTTGTTAGGTATCTCATGATTTAAGACTTTTTCAAGTTCATTGACTTGCGTTTGCTTAACTTTAAGCATATACTAATTGAGACCAGGTCTGTACTTACGTACAACAGAGGAAACAATCAGTATAGACCCCCAAATGATTTCAGATAAACCTCAAGTATAGAAATATGTCATGCTACGTTAAGGAATTAAGACATTTAGTTGTACATCATATGGTGTTTACCACAAGATCATAGACACATATTAGAATTACTTCTTAAGAACCCAGAAACTGATGTGTATCATGTCTATCAGTACATCATATGATGTAGCTAATATTTATAAAAGTTATTTTAAACATGCCAGATAAACCTACTGACACATCAAACATAAACCTTAAAATTTCTATTTTGTGCATGTCATCTGATGTACAATCATTTCCCATGTTGTTTACAGACACAATCCAATATCTTTTTGAGGAATAATAATCTTGTTGTTCACATTTCTGATCCAAATAATCAGAATTTTAATTACTCCCCCTGAACAACAAATTCTTTTCAAAAATCCAATTCAAAGGTACTCCCCTTAAACATTAAACATTTTTTGTAATTTTTTTTATTTAAGATATTTCGCAACATTGCATTTCTTTGATACTAAAAAGTACAAAGAATGGCTGTTGCAAAACAAATAAATAAAAAATAAAAAATCCAAAATAAAAGTTTCAAAATCACATATCAAGTTAAATCAAATACCTTTTTAGCACTTTAACCACCTAACCTTTAGAAATTTCATCATTCCAGTCACCATTCTTCCAACAATATCCACATCCATGTAGTCACTAAAAATATTAGCTCATAAAAAACTGACAGCATCACCACAAACAATCAAACATTAGAGTTTATGGGACACCCAAGCCTTAATAAACTTGGGTTGTCCATTATCGTCCATAATCATCACATCCATGAGTTTATGATATTTTAAAAACTCAGTTGATTTCATAGATGTGTTGTTCGTGGATTTTGGTTTCCAAACCTCTTTAGGTTCGGATGATTTGTTTTCAACAATGTTGTGCTGTTGAACTTGAGGTCTACTAGACACAATTTTGTTTACTCTAGCCATAGGTTGTGGAGAGTTTGATGCACAACTAGATACAGGCGAATACGAACGACGTCTTGAAAAAGATTTTGAATAAGAATTCTTAAAAGAAGAAGTTTTTGGCATCCCTCTACCAAACCTATCTAGGGATAACCTACAATCCCTAATAATATGGCCCTGTTGACCACAACGAAAGCAAGAACGTCTCTCAACATAAGATTAATTCCAATGAGTTCCCTCAAATCGTTTCGGTGGAGGACAATACACAGAAGGTCTATTAGCAGGAACATTTGTTGAACATGCACTTTTAGGTGAACATGTTGAAGTAGATGTTCCTGAGGTTGATTTAGTAGATTTAGAATCCCTTTAAACATTTTTAACTTTGAAAGATTCATTATCAACTTTAGCTTTGCCTTTTCATTTAAAACAGTCTGGTTTGACAGTTATTTTCTCAACCTTAATGGTAGACACTTCAGGTATATCTTCTACCATAACAACCTCTTCAATACTGACCGGAGGTTTATTTTCAGCTTTAACAAATGTAGGCCTAACAAGCTTGGCCTGTTTAACTTGCTCATTAACCGACACATTAACAGAATTTGTGTCTACTTTTGAGGAAGAAGGCACAAAGTCTTTGATTGCATCCTTAACATGCATTGGAAGATATTCCATAGGAGGAGGTACATGGTTATAGCCAATACCTGCCTTGCTTTTCGTATCAGTCCTTTGCTTATCAAGGATGTGATCAAATATCATGTTTGACGTAGCAAAATTTGACATTTTTCGTTTAAGATCATCAGCTTCAGATTTAGAGTCAGCAAGCTCTTTGTTAAGCAAAGAAATTTCTTACAAATAACTATCTATTTCATCTCGTTGACTATATATTATTGCTTTGAACGCTTGAGACTCATCTTTATAGGCTTTGAATTTCTTTTCATAAGCTAATTCATTTTCTTTCAAAACCTTATTAGCCTAAGTCAAATTTTCGAGATTTGATCGCAGGGTTTCAATGTTATCTTTGTACCTGTTGTTAGAACATGTTAATTGAATGCAAGATAAATATGTAAATGCATCAAAATCAACATCTTTTGTTTGAGCCACAAATGCACTATGTTGAGGTTTTTCTTCCTTGTTATAGCCACCGCAACGCTTTTCGATGGCAGCCCAAAGATCATACGCATTTTTTTGATGCTTAAACAATTGTAAGATCTCCAATGATAAAGATCCTTTAATTGCTTTGAAAGTCTTCCGTTCATCATCCCATTCTTTACGTTCTTCGAGAGTCATTGATTTATATGATTTTGCAGTTCGTGTTCCTTCCTTGACTGACATTTCATATCTCTCAGTCAATGGAATCCACATGTCTGGATCATTAGAAAAGATGTAGGCCTCAAAATCTCTTCTCCAGCTTGAGTATTTGGTGGTTTGGGTGATCATCGGAAGGTTGTTGCGAACACTATGCAGGAGTGACATCTGTTAATCAAGAACTTTAACAAAACACAGACAACCAGATTTTCCCACCAAAATTCGGTTTGAAAATATTGAAAATTGGGCGAGCATAACTAAACTTTTCCCAAACTAGAATTATGAAATTTTAAGCTCAAAAACAAAATTTGGTACTACAAATTTTTTCGCGAATTTCCCGCAAAAAATTTAACCGAAAACGTCTAAAAATGCCCGAGTAAAATGAAACTTTTTCCAGGCTAAAATTGAACAGTTTTTTTTTTTTTTACTCTGGGCAAGTATTAGCGACACAAAAGTTGTGTCGCAACTTTGTTTCGCAGTTCAGAAACTCCAAATTAGCGACACAAATACTTGTGTCGCAGCTTATGTCGCCTAATCAAAGGTTTATGTCGCAAATGTATGTCGTGAACTTGTGTCGCACTTTGAAAACCCTAATTAGCGACACAAAGCTTATATCGCAGGTTGTGTCGCAAAAAGGCGTTGGGCAGATTCCAAAACCCTAAAATCGAAAATTTTAGAAACTCTCACGATTTACGAAGAACGAACGACGAACAAACCCAGAAAAACTCTTCAGAAAATGAAATCTTCAAGCAATCAAACCCAGAAACGAAGATTAATCAATAAAACCTTCGCGAATCAAACCGAAAACGTTCAAATCACGATCCGAAACCGTTGAATAACCGATTCATGGCTCTGATACCATTTGTAGGTTCCCGTACCGGACCTAATCAGATCGTCATTTCAATCGAACGTGCGGAATACAAACGATTGAATATTGAACGTTAATTGAATCAAACAAACACGATATCTATTATCTTGTATATATTAACACTTGAACGTATGAAGATTACAAAATGAATTCTCTACCTCTGCTCTCTACTCACGCCTTACACACTCTCTAGGGTTTGATAAATCTTCAACTGAAACCTTACAACTCTATTTATTGGCTGTCTAGACCTACTAGCAACACAACCATTGTGTCGCTAAACTAACCCTTGCGACATAAACCTTAGGTCGTTATTGCGACACAAGCTCTGTGTCGCATGACTAATATTCTATGTATATTATATTTCGTTTACAGACTCGAATATACACACTAATCACATCACATACTAAGACTAATTGACTTTGACAATTACAAACGTTGATCAAGTGACTGACACACAAAATGCACCAACAAATTAAGAAACACACTAGGCTGTTTCCAACACGCTAATCGTTCAATTAACGTTGCCCACCGAATTGTGTTCTAAATTAAACTTACGTCGTTTATGTAAATTACTTTCGCAACTTGAGTCAACAATGTCTATAGCTAATTATAACTATCTTGCTCATTAAAAATTATTATCGATTATTTACCCCAACCTATCAAACTCAATATATTTAGCAATAATTGCCAATCGGAATTAACAATCATCAATAATTTCCTACTCAAAAGGAACTCAATCTCAATTGATTAGAAAACCACGCTAGGTGACCGCTAATAATCAAACAATAATCAAGGACCATCAAATAAACACATAAACATTCATAAAATCCAATATCTTTCGCAAATCAACAATCAAACCATCATCTAAGTATCATCATCAAATCAAATACACAAATAGTTTATCCACTCATGACTCTAAAGAAAATCAGAAATGAAAATGAAACCGAAATCATAATCAAATGAAAAGGAATAACGTTTTCGAACTGAGAAACCGAAGAAATGAACTAACAATCGAAATCCTTCGATCCTACTTGCTTCCTACTCCTTGAAAATGCTCCAAAAATGAGGCCTAAATTGGTGAAAAACGGCTGGAGAAAGTTGGGGAATGATAATCCTAAAAATGAGATTAAATGGAAATTTAACCTAATCCGCCGACCTAATCCAATCGCCGGTTGGAATTTCCAACCGCCGGTTGGATGCAAAACTTCAAGTGGTCTGGCCCTGTATCTTGTCAGCCCAAGCATTTAATCTAACCGCCGGTTGGAATGTTTAACCAGCGGTTAGAATTAAAATCCCATTTTTCTTCAATCGATCAAACTCATTTTTTCCTAGCTTCAAATCTTTAGCTTCTTTTCTTCAATATTAGCTCGTTTTCTGTTTCTTTTCAATCCAAGCTCCAATCAAACTCCTAAATGCAAATATGAATGAAATAAGTATCTTACTCACATAATATGCATAAAAAATCTATCAAACAAAGGGTAATTAGTACTACAATCTAGTACATTTTGGCGTTCATCAAACATCTCCCACTTGAATCCTACTTGTCCCCAAGTAGACCATCGGTTGAAACTTTAAAATTTCAACAAGGATAGGCAAACATCGGAGCATTGAGACTTACATACTAACTAGCATTTCATAAACCAAATTTAATCTTTAAAATAATTTTACCTTAAGCTTTAGCAATCAAGAAATTCTTCTAGGAAACCAATTTCCTTATGTATTATTATTAGGCATATAAGATGGCTCACAAAGATTACCGATATTGTTGTCCACCTAAGCAATCTATATTCCAGAAATTGAGAATTTGTATTTTGTACGTTCTTCGATTAATTCCTTATACTAATTAGCAATAAATCAGAAACACACACCATACATGTATCGATTAACACTTAACCATTAGAAGTTTTTAGAATAAAAGTGAGGATTTATACATCACTTAATTAATTTTAGCCGTATATAACTAAACGTACTTTACAGTGATGTACAATACATCATTTTGACTTATAACATGTTTAGTTGTGTATGGTTAAAAATAGTAATGTATAAATCATCATCCAACAAACATGAGATTTCCCTTTATATTTATAATATTAGACTACTAGTCAAAAACTTAGATCTTAGAATGTTATCTTTAGGTCATCTCCAATGTATGCACTAAATACTACACCAACTTTGGTGTAACAAAGGAATATTTCTGGAATATACTTGCACCAAACGCGTTTCATCTCCAATGTATGCACTAAAATTCTGCACTAAACTACCTTAAGCATTTACACATTGGCCCTTAAACTATTTTTACATTATACTTGACGCGGGTTCATTATTTTTATGATCAATTAACTTTCCAAACTATTAACTTAAATATTAAGTTTATTTATTTACTTTCGCAAAACTTTAATTACATAAGTTCTTTGCATAAATCAATGTTTAATTATCATAATTTGTTTGAAAATTATATTTTATTGTTTTAATAATCATATTATTTAATCTAAAGTATATGGTACTTAACTAATCATACAAATAAAAAAGTTTTTTCAAGTTTTGTACTTAAATAATAACAATAGTTCAAACATAGAGTCTAAAACGAAACATTATAAATTTGGTGCAAAGTTCAGTGTTACACCAAATTTGGTGCAAAATCTTCAGAAATTTAGTGTACACTAAATTTTGCACCAAATTTGATGAGTTGGTTGGAGAGGATTTTTTATACCAAAACATCAAATTTGGTGCAAAACTAGATACATTGGATATGGCGTTAGCAATATAAGCATCGATATCATCGTCAATCTCATATTCGAGGTAATAATATTTGTGACTTAATAGATATATAACTGACGGCGCCCGAACAGTCAGGTTTTTGAAGCTCTCTCCTTGTGAGGGGTGAGAACCCGTCCCCGTCGTCAAGGGACTGACCGGACAGTACCGAGCCGGTCGGTTTTTAAGTTTTAAATTTATAAAGAGCTGGGGACTTAATTTATAAGTACTACCTATCACACAGGGTGAGCAAGCAGTAAGTATAACTCGAGGTCGTTCTTAAATCGGAGCGAATTGAAACCAAGTGATGCCAAAGATAGAGTTTTGCTTTTAGGATGGATTTTGTGCAGATAGGTAGGTTTTGGGGGTTTTCTAATTTAATTAACTAATTAACTAAAGACAGGAAAAGTAAATAATATAGAGAAGAATCGGTATCTAGGTAGACAGATAGAGAATTGCGGCGATTGAAACTTCAATAATCAGTTGCGGGGATGATGCTTATTATAAAGATAATTTGGGGACATTTTTAGTTAATAAACAGATGCATTATGGGTGTAAACGCTAGGACCCTACTCATTCTAGTTATGTACCAGAATTAGTATGTCACGAAACCTAGGCTATCGTGATTCTGATCAGAGCAGGCTGCTCAACCCCCCACACTGTCTTTGTGGACAAGTGACCCTTGAAGGGTGCAGGAATAAGGTAACAGACTGCCACGCAGGTAATTCTGACCATTCTTAACACCTAAATGTAAATGCCATTTCCTAAACATGTTCATATTATTAACTTGCTATTCTAAACTATCAGTTTTGTAGAGTCTAGGGGTTTTAAGAATCCCGGACCACTGCTGGGCTTGACTTTCATCTCCAGACTCATTCCTTACGTTTGATTAGTTCAACTACTTCTGTCATGATCTAGCCTCTCCTTTGCAATCAGTCATTCAGCCCTAGGAACACCAGCGGTGTACAATGCATACTCCTTCCACAGCGTACCAACCTAGGAACCGTTCACGGTGTACTGCACTTACACAGTTCCACATATTCATGTAACCAAGGATGTACTTGCGGTGTACTATGGTGTTTCCACAGCTTTTCATCCCAGGGTACAGATACGGTGTACAATGTTAAAGCGTTTCCACAGCTTCAGTTACAGGGGTAGACAGACGGTGTACTGTAACATTTCCACAGCTATATTGGTTTCTAGGCCATATTCTAGGGTCTCTAGGTAATCCACAGTGTCGGCACAGACGGCTCTTTCCGGGGCATTTGCCCAGTATTACAGCCGGATTACAGTGACATACACGGCTTCTTTACTATAACACATATAACTTCCTACTGTACCTAGAGTTGATCAGGTTCTAAGCCTAAAGTAGTAGTCACGCGAAGGACTGGAAAGGGTGATCCATAGCTAAGTCTAGATGCATGATAAGTTTAGACATAACAAATATAACAATCCCCAATTATATAGATTTAAAGATTAATTCAACATCATCCCTACTTCTAACTATCTACATTTCAACAACCGCAACAGCACACTTACTCAATAAGCATGGCAATAACAGTAACATACATTATACAAACAGGCAGAAATAATTCGGACATAGTATAAGTATGAAAAGAAAGATATCACCAGTAAAATTGAGCAGAGTAACAGCTGAAAAGAAAAGGCAGAGTCTTGCACCAAGAATGCTTCTTATTACACCGTGATTACAGTATCAGCTTTCTCTCTCTCTCTCTCTACTGCTAACCAACTAACTATCTATCTCTCTCTAGAGAGAGAAAACTCTAGAGAGAGAAACTATCTAAACTAATCTAGAGAGAGAGTAAAAATGTAAGAAAATGAAGATTGTTGAGATGTGAAGTGTGAAATGTGTGAGAGATATGTTGAAATGATGAAATGAGGCTTGTATTTATAGAGATCGCACAGCCGTATCCGTAGACCGTATCCAAACCTTCAAACGCACAACCGTATCGCAAAGGCGAATAAAAATCAGATTTTTATCACCCAAACGCATGATACGGCTGAGCTAGGGTGAATACGGCTGAAATGGACCGTATACGGCTGTGCATAGGGTGAATATGGCTGAGTTGGCCCGTATACGGCTGAGCACAGGCCGTATACGGTCTGCACAGGCCGTATACGGTCTGTGTCCAGCCGTATACGGTCTGGCTCAGCCGTATACGGCTGTGTTCAGCCGTATCCTGGCCCTTCGGTTCTTCGTTTCTTCGTTCGGGCGTATCTTCTTCGTCGTTTATCCGTTTTGAGCGTTCTTTATATCCACGCGTTCGTATTTTCCTAACGAAGAAAATGAACTAAGTTAGAGGTCATAATTATTTGCCTAGCTCAAAATGCATTGAAATGAATGAACGGAGGTGCGATAAAGCAGTTTTGCCCGGTTTCTTACGTTTTTATGCCATTTTTGGTGATTTTTCAAACATCGACTCCGTTTTGACTTAGTTAACAAAACTTTATGAATAATGTCCTTTTAAGTATGTTTTTGTTAACTTTGTGCCTAAAATGTGGAAGATAACGTACGTAAAAACATGACTTTTTACGTGTTATCAATAACAAACAGTTAGATCGGTACCAACCCTTCAGCAGTTGGCAACTGAAGAAGGGAGCCAAAAGTGACAACCCCACCCCCCACCCCCACCCCTACCCCCACCCCTCCACCCCCGCCCCCCACCCCACACACTATTTTTTCTTACTTCTTCCTTTTTGCTTCATTAGTTTAGGAAAGAAAGGTAATGAGGTCCTGTTTGCTTAAATGTTTAAAAAAATAAATAAAGAAAATATAACGGTTATAATACCATTTTATAAATATATACATATATATATATATATTATTACCTTCATATTATACACCAATTACACCATAAATATACACACAATTCTCACAGTTTTTACACACGACAATTACTACAATATTTCACATAACTTACACATTATAAATCATTATTAACATACAAAAATGTCACAACATCCCAACAATTCTTCCCAAAATCTTTTCAAAACAATTCAAAAAGCACCATTCGTGCTATAGATCGATAACGAGGTCAACATCTTGATCGAATTCTGGGAGAACACTTTCACTACTACAAAAATAGATTTTTAAGGGGTGAATAAAAACGGTTTTAAAATGAAAACCGCTTCATGGTTAAACAAATTGTGGTCTAATATCTATATAAGGCGGTTTAATTATATTAAATAGATCGGTAAACTCACAACCGTCTTATTATAACAATTTAAGGCGGCTTGAAATGGACCGCTTCAAAAAAATCAGATCAATTAGACCGGGTAAATAACTAATTAACCGCCTTGAAAGTTAAGTTTTTTAGCGCTTAAATGGTACGCCGCCAAAGTGAAATTAAAACTTCGAATCTTTTTCTAGACAAATAACCGACTTAATAAGTCCTCCAAATATTTAATGCATATAGTTCATTTCTTACAAGATAAACATCACTTAACTTTTTGTCTCTCTACAAAACACTCTAACATCTAACCTTTACTTCTTTCACCAGTCTTTTTAAATTAAAGCAAAACTACACCATCACCAAACGCCTCACCAACCTTCAATTCTATTATTTTTTGTTCAGTTAGAAGTCAATTTTACAACGTAACCAACAGATGAATCGACAGTACAACCAATGCAGAAACGTCCAGATATCTTAATGTTAATTGTAAAGATCGTATTTTAGATCTAAGTTTTTCTCATGTCTAATTTTTTTTTTCATTCTCATATTTTTCTTTAGGTTTTCTGTACAAATACTCAATTTCACAATCTATGATTAGTGTGACGACTTAACTAAGCTTTATCGATGGATTAAAGAGATGAGACATTGGTTCAAGCACTCAACTTAAGTGAAAATGATTGAAGATAAAGAGATTGAATGAGTATCTTTTATAATAAAGGATCTCAAAGTTTCAAGCACTCAACTTCTTCTATTTTTAATCTTTAATTTATTTGTTTTGAGATTTGAATCTATGTATAGCACCAGGTGATTTCTAGCTTTTTAACCCACTGTAATTACTTTAAAATGTAACATTCCCTTGTCGTCTCAACTATTTGTTGAATATATGCTATGGGGTTATGTATAGAAATTGATTACCTTGCATTCAAATTTATGAATGATGGATTCGTTTGTATGAAGATCGTTGTTAATCTATTTTTATGCATATACTTGTTATTTGGAAAGCGTAAAAGAATTACTTTGCTTTTTGTAAAATATAAAAGAATAATATATAACATATAATAATTAAATTGTTATTAATATATTGTTTATGGCAGTTTTTAAAGCTTCTCCATTAATGTCACGATAAAAAAATACATCACCTTAGCAAATGTTCAATCGCCGTAACAAGTAATATAATAGAGTGGTCATTTGACCGCCTAAAAAGATGATCTCATTTTAAACAGCAGTCACACAAAGGGCGCTTCACCGCCTTAGATGAGTTTTTTCACCGCCTTAACTAATCATTTTTGTAGCAGTGTTCCCAGAATGATCCGATTGGAACTTCACGGACGCAAAATTTTTTTGACAATCATACAACAAAACTACAACTTCAAAGATGAGGTGAAACGTATTACAAATCAACTAATCGCTAAATGAAACAAAATAAAAAAATAGTTTATCTAATGTTCGTGTTCGTGTTCGCAATCATAATGTGTTATTTTTATTATCGTAATGTTTTTTTTTAAATTATTGTAATATTTTTTATTTATTTAGCTTACTGTTTAATTTATTAATGCAATGGTTTTTAATTTTTAATAAAAGACTTTTAATTTAGTTTGTGTTTAAATAATTAAATTAATAGTTAGTGGGTATCAGAAATGAAACTGAAGAAAGGTGGGTTGATAGTGCTTTGTCAGTCTTTCATTAGTTTTTTAATGTACTCCGTAACGCTGAGTTTTAGTTGGCATAACTAAAGAAGGGAGGGAAGAAGGGAGGGTTGAATGTGATCTTACAACTTATTCGTGTTTTTGAGCAACAAAATTAAACTATTTCTTACTCAATCTTTATGTTGCTTTTGCATGAAACGAAATTGGAAATTAATTATTAATTTTATTAACATGTAGCTACAAAAGTTATAGTACTAAAAAGTTGTTCATCTTAATTAGATAGATGGGAGTATGGGACTTGGGAGTATCACAATGTAATTCAGTGATGTCATCAACTCCATTTAAAGGAAATGAGGGGGAAGTTGTTCCATAAGAAAAAGAAAATGTACTCCAAAAGTCAATTTGAAGTGTTCCTCCAAAATGAAGGGGCTTGTTTTTGACTACCAAAAGAAATAGTTGAAAGCATTACAACCATGACTTTTGACTTTTGAAAAAAGAGCTTATCATTGTTACAACTAGGGCTAGGGTTGTTAACGAACCGAATCGAGTTGAATATCAGGATGCTCGAGTTCGACTCGTTTGCTAATTATCCGGTTCGAGCTCGACTCGAGTTCGAGTAAGTTTTAAAAATTGTGTTCGAGTTTGAGTTCGAGTTCGAATTATTTGTTGTTGTTCGAGCTCGAGTTCGATGCTCGTTTATTTGATTGGAAAGTGTCTTATGAATCAAAATTCCAAGCGCAATTTTGCTTGTTTATGAGCTCGGGATCGCTAAACTCATTCCATAACTCGAAATCAAGCTCGAGTAAGCTCATTTATACTTGATGTCTTAGGTTTAAATATATTAGTTACATACATTTAAAGTTCCAAATAGACAAATTTATTATATAAACTCGACTCGTTCGACTCGAATAACTCGTTTGACTCGAAACTAAACAAGCTTTCGAACGAGCCAAGTCGAACATCAATTTTTTATGCTCGGCTCGTGAAATTAATTGAGTAGTATTTTTCGTTCGAGCTCGATTGGTGTTCGAATATTACCAAACTCGATTTCGAGTTAAACGAGCTCGAATTCGAGTTAAACGAGCTCGAACTCGAGTAGCTCGTTAAATGCTTGACTCGTTAACACCCCTAGTTACAACTCCCCCTCACATCCAAAATTAGGATGTTGCCATTGTAAGGTGAAATGCGGGGAGTAGAAATAGATTTGAAGAACCCTCAGCGTTTGGATGTATTGGTAATTCTTGAGAAATTGTAGAAACTTCATCCTTCCTGGTGGATGGTCTCATTAGTAGAAAAGCACAAACATAATTTCTATTCTTACTTTAGGCGGTCTGGACTCACCAGACTCAAAACTTACAAATACAAGCCCAAATGCATGAAATTTTTAATTCAAGCCTGGTCCGTTTGCAATCTTGCATGAGAATATGTTCATCTCTTTAGATTGGTGAAGCTAATTAAGGTCTCGTATCAGATATTATATTATTTATTATTTATTATTTATTATAGATAATATATAATATAATATTATAATATATAATATAATAACAATACATAATCCTTTAGAATTAGGTAATGCTAAATGTATAAAATTTTCAAGGTTATGATATGTTAGAAAAAATATATCTACTTTTGGAAAGAAAAGAACAAAATAATACGAGAATAAACACTAAATATGAAAGCCTCGCATGACATGGGGTCCTAAACAATTCCACAAAAACATTTTGTGGCTAACAAATGTCGATAACAACACTAGACATATCCCCCACTCGATCCCAACATACGCAATTGTTTTGTATATATACCACACAAAAAAACTAGGTTTTGGGTACTTGTCCAATCATGTTCGTTTAATTAATTGACACTATAATGTGTCAAAACTGTTAGTTATTTTGATTTGATGTATCCATCAAGTGTATAGCAATTCGTTTTTGTACAAATGGCTAACTTTTATAGATGACAAACCAGAAAAGAGTACGTTCATGCGCTAGTCGTAACACACATAACCACGTACATTTCGTATATTATCAAGTGAGAACCTTTTAGTTGTTGCATCACCCCAATGCTGCAAAGCAATAGGCCAACACATTGGTAGTTTGAGATTATTTAGCATGACGAATGTAGTATACTATCCCTTAAAATCTAATTACCTTAGTCAAAGGTTATCTAAATATTGTATCCTTGTCAATACTTGTAACTTATTATCCCTAAAAATCTAATCACAAGACAAATGGAGTACCAATAAGGAAAAAAGAATGTGTGGTGAATTTGAAACATTTATGGTAACTTTCTTTTTCCAGCTTATTGGTTGAAAGAGGTGTGTCTGTTTTTGTTTGGTCTTTTCTTGAATTGGATTCATCCTCAGCCAGGACATGAGGCCCTAACTCACATATTCTCTTCTTTTTGTTCATCAATTTTACCCCTCCTTCAATTAAATATTTCCAATTCTTACCCTTCCACGGAGATATTTTCCATACATAGTTGATTAGTTGGCACAAATGACACTATAAATTGTTATCTTACAAGACAATTGATCAACATGATATAGAGATCGACTTACAAATTAAGATTGTGTATTTTTATCTACCTAACAAATGAAATACTATAGCTTTTCTAAACCAATATATTTGTCTACAGGGAAAACTATAGGTGCTACTAGCAGCACGTAATGTTAGGTGCAACCACTTACATAACTAGGTGCGATTAATCGATTACGCATAAGTTAGTAGAAGATCAAGTTCAGAGTTATAACCAATCGAAATGCAAATCATATCCAACACAATCAATTCGATTTGAATCTTCCAAAGAAAAATTCGTTACTTTTGGTGTCCAAATTGTAGGCTTTAGATAAAAAGTTCAAGACATATAAAGCACTAGCAACAGAAGAACATCCATGATAAATTCTTGAATTAGATTCACTTATACATGATAATCATCGTCACCTTGCACTTTGGCACTTTCAAGAATCTTTCTTTCTCTATCTCATTCCCCTTTGTTGAACACATTTATGTGTTTATCATGTACAATAAAGCATGCATACTTTACAACCCTATGGTCATCATTCATCAAAATCATACACACCCCCTCTATTGCCTCTAACCGTGGTCAAAACTCATCTGGAATTTAATTGTAAGTTCTAACTATGAAGTCTCGCGATAGTTAAGTGATCTTGACAACGCCGCAGGGTTAGCTTGCAAATTGACCAAAGAACTAGCAGCAACCACTTCATTCTTCTCGTCACTTTTGTATTGAAACGCCTTATGAAGATTACCCCCATTGTTTGAATTATCACAATTTTCTTGCTTTGAGATCCCAAGAGTTGACCATAACGAGCTTTTTGCAGCCTCATTTGGATCGTTCATTCGCAAAGTCTTGGGGATCAGAACACTACTCTCTAAATCTTTGTCTCTAGAATGCTTTCCCAACGGACAACTAGGTGTGATCTGGTCATTAGGATGCCTTACACATGGCATACTCCATGGGGTTGGTTGTACTTGTACGGTACAACCCCAAAATGGCGGCGTTGGATAGAAGGAAACTGGACTATATGGAGCCAAATTCCATGGATATGGCCATGGAGGAGCAGGAAAACATGGTATTTGAAGAGGATACTTTTGTAAATTCGCTATACTATCCTTCCCTCCTTTTTCTACCAAATTTGAAGCAACACCAGACTTATCATCTTTGCATTTTTGTGATTTGTCAGAAAAATTTAGAGCTTGATTCATTGATTCACAAAGAGGAACATCCGAACCAAAGTTAAGAACCCTCCCATTGCTTTTCAAAGAAGGGTCTGAAATAATGAGGTGTCGATAGTAAGAAGCCGATAATGAACTTTTGTTCTTTCGTCTACCCGAACCCACAGGTGTGTTTCTCATGGTTCCACCTGCAGTCCAATATCTTTGACAATTTTTGCAAAAATGGCGAGGCTGGTTCACGTTGTAGTTATTGTAGTAACAGAATTTGGTGTCCATGCTATTGCACCTTGGGCATGGTAGAATCTTGTCGGGTTTTTGTGGTTTTTTTTCTGAGTTTGGGGAATCCTTTTTGGTGCTGTTCTTGGACAAAGTTTCCTTTTCGGTTGTTGGTGTTTTAGGATCATCATTGTTGGTTCCTAAAGACGTTGAATTAATTGAGCATGTGTCTTCTATTTGAGTTGTAGTATGTTGTTTCTCCAATGCTTTCTGAGATTAAAATTCGAATTGTTAATGAAATATAGTACATTTTTTTTCAAGATTGTTAAGATTATCAGTCAGATTTGTTTGCATAAATTGAACAACATCAAAAGTAGCAAAATTTAATCAAACAGATTGCATCTTAACTTATAATAACCAAATATAATATAAACCGTAGACTTTAAGATCTTGCTCATAATGAGAGGCCAACTGATTCTGTTTTTCAACAGAAACAGAGGAAGCTGAGTTTACAGTAAAAGGATTAAGAGAACATGATTAAGAGAACCAACGTTGCCGTTTATCAACGTTCTACAAGAACATGATGCAGAGAAGTTGACAAGGTCTCATGATAGATCTTCTTAAAACAAAAGTAAAAATGTACAAACAGAACAAACTAATAGTTACCACATAAATATAGCACAACTACAGTTAAGAGTAAGCAATAACATGATCAAATGGCCAACAATTTAAGATAAATCTTAGAAACCAGAAATTATAAATTCATAAAAATTACAATACAAAATAAGAGTTGTTCATTATATTTTAACAAAACTCAATATTATTTCTAATCACACATGCATGTCATCCAACACCTGCAACACTTTACACCCCAGAGAAAACAAAAATACGTTACAAATAAATAAACAATTAAAAACAAAAGTCCTTGATAGAATTAGAAAACATGTGTGTCTATATATTTATATTATATATATTATACCTTAATATTTCCGGAACAATACTTTTGTTGTTGAAGATTAAGCAACTGAATAGTCTTGCCGAAAAGCTTAATCGCCGGATCTTTAATTTCCGACATTTAAGTTTGTGAATCGGCGGCGGGTTTGGGTGTTTGGTTTTGTCGTAGATTGTGTGTAGTTGTTACGTAAAATCTTTTTGAGTTGAAATTTGAGGATGGAGTTTGAGGTTTTTAAAGGTGAGGTGAGGGTATGACACGTAAGCATGGGGAAATGATTGTGAGCCACAAATTCTTTGTGGCTTCAGTTAGATTTTATTTGGACCAAAACGCAAGACTTTCTTTTTCGTCTTGTTTATTCCTAAAATCCTAATAATATGGAGTACAAGGAAGATATATTTTTTACTTAATAAAGTGTGTTTTTTTTCTCTTTTATTGTATTCTATTATTATATAAATAACTTATAACTTATATTATCTATTAGTTTTTAATTGATATTGTCTTTATCCATTGGTTTAGTAATTAGTTCGAGTTTATGTGATTGCAATTTTGCTTTCTTTAATGGGCTTTTTAGGTGACATCATATGGGTTATCGATTTTTTAGTTCAAAAAGGTTTTAGATTGGAGGGATGTTAAACCACACTTGATTTTTGAGATAAATAATTATTGGAAAGAGATTGACATGTTAGATCCATTGATATCAACATGAGAGAAAACGTAGAGAATGATGTATCATATATATATATATATGTTTAGAAACAAAAAAAAATAAGAATTTTTTTTGGATGAAATACACTTTTATTTTTGCTTAAATCTATGAAAAATTAGTTAATATTGAGAATATGTTGTGAAAGTTGTGTGATTTTTTATTTTTTATTTTATTTTTTAAATAGTATCATTAGTTGAAATTGTATTTTATTCATACACTTAATAATATTTTAATATCTAAGGGTGAAAAGTGTAATTATTTTAATCAAATTTAGATCGTCAAACATGACTTGGAATATCAATTTTTAGATGACAATTTGTAAGAGTTGGTATTTTACGATATTTATATATATATATATATATATATATATATATATATATATATATGGTAAGTTTTCAATGAGAACACTTCAAAAATAAGAACGGTAAGAATACTTCATAAATGCACAATTAGTCAACAAAATCATTAGATTCACACTCATACATCTCAAATATGTGTAGAAAAAATAATTAGAATAGATGCGGACTTTCGGAAATACACAAAAATTAAAAAAACGATTGATGCACAATTATAGAGATAATCGTGCATCAATCGTTTTTTTTTTATTTTTGTGCATTTTTAGAAGTGTGCATTTGTTTGTTTTTTTTTCATATTTGAGATGTATGACTGTGTATCCAATGATTTTAGTTGGCTAGTTGTGCATTTATGAGGTGTTATCACCGTTCTTATTTTTGAAGTGTTCTCATTTGATCCAAACTCTATATATATATATATATATATATATATATATATATATATATTTTGTTAAATGAAATTAGCCTTGAAATGGGTAGTGTAAGGTCATGAATCATTTACTTGATTTGTTACATTTAAAAAGGTAACATGATACATACACATGTTATAGTTATAAGGGCGGTATCAGAAATTTTTCTTAGTGGAAGCAAATATTATAGTCTTCGTTACATTATGTTTTGGGTTTCGTTAAGATTTTTTCTTTTTCAAGCAATTTTAAGTAAGCCAACTCAAGTTTATGTTAACATGAACCCAACCGAAGTAGAAAAGAATTTAGTTTAATTCGATTCGCAAGGAATTTGATTTAATTCGATTCTCAACACGAAAAACCATATCAAAAGTCAAAAATCTAATATATTCTTACTGTTATATTTGAAAACTATTATAAATGCAATTATTTGTACTTATAGAGTTTAAATAAGTATAAGAAAAATGCTGGCCGAAATTGAACACGCGATCGGAGGTGTAGAAGCTAATTACTAAGCTAAGTGGGCTAAACTTGATTATATTAGTTTCACAAATATATATAACATAATACGAAAAGCTTTGTGTGGGTGGTAGTCCATAATGTCCCCAGCCTGGTACTGTCACTGCATGTCAGCATACATAATTATAAAATGTTCTCTTGCATAAAGCACTTATCCTTGATAATCCTAAAAGGGTAGTAGTTCATGTGAGGAAGAGGTTTTATGAAAGGAGGAAAAAGAAATGAAGATTTGACAAGTGTCTTCTTTCATTTCTCCACCCTATTCATTTCTCAGCCTTTTCTTTTTTAATTTTTACCCTATTTTACTTTTCATCATCATCATCATCATCATCATTTTGTTATTATTTCTATTTTATATTTTTTTGTTTGCGTTTTTTTCAAGTTCTTATTATCGGATTTTTTTTGTTTGTCAACCTTTTCATTTAACATTTTTTACGACTTGTTTATCATTTGTTTTTTTTTTTTTTTTGCGTTTTCAACCCTTTTTACCTTGTTTTACCTCACGTTGTTACATTTAATTACAATTTTATATGAAATATTACAAAGAAAATAAAAAATTTATGTGATGCACCATATTTATATATTGAATAGATTGAATTTGGTATAACAATATTATAGTCAATGGACCGTAAATTAAAATTGTGATGCACCATAATTAATAACTTTGATGCACCAAGATTTATACACTAATGATGTTTATTGAATATTTTTAAAAGTCGAAGCATCATATTTTATAACTATGATGCACCGATTTTTAATTCAATAACGATGGTTTATAATATATTTTGAAAGTCGATGCATGATATTTAACACTCGATGCATCATATTTAGAGAAAATCAGTGTATCATATTTATAATGTTGTTGAACATATCATAATTTACTTTTATTGCATATTATTTTTTATATTCATTACAAATAAAAGTGTATAAAATAGGGAGATAGAAAAACAAAAAGTGAAGAAATAAAAAAAAGGAAGAATTGAATTAAAAAAGATGGAGAAATGAGAACGGAAAGGGGAATTGGATAAAAAAAAAGGAAGATAATAAGGATACATTTGTCACCTCCACGTTGACTTCCCTCATTCCCTCACTTTTACCATAACCTAAAATTGGTAGGACTAAATAAAGATCTAAAGATGTGATTGGTTGGTTTGAAAAATTAATTGGATAAGATTAAGAGAGAGAAAAGTTTCAACCAATCAGACAATTAGGCATACTTTTTGGTCTATCTAAGCATGCCTATTTAATGTCCACTTAAGCCAATCGTGTAGGTGGATGGTTAATGCCCACATACGTTAGTTGTTCACTCAACTAATATGTCTAAATGTGTTTGTTCAGGTATATTTGTTTATCAAAGCGTGTACGACCCGTTGGTGAAAGTTTGTAATAATAATTCTTAAAAATACATTACTATTTGGTTTGTTCGTTGTATACTTTGCATTAGTATATACCATGCGTTGTAGTGAAAATCAAATTTCAAAGTTTCTGTTTTTGACGACACATGTGTTAGTGTCGCAGGTTTGGCGACACATGTGTTGTTGCAGGTTCGGCGACACATATGTTAGTGTCGCAGGTTTGACGACACACTCATTTACTCATTTCCTAGAAGGCTAGGAACCACACCTTTCCAAAAGTTACCAAATCTCATCATCAACTCAAACAATCACTTTTTAGTCCAATTAATACTCATCAAACTTTAATACTCCATCCGTCCCAATTTAATTGCCCCCATACATAAAACACGTAGTTAAAGAAAAACACAATAATTACTCCTTACTTTTTACACAATGACATTCTTACCCTTATCCAATTAATTTGAACTTCATTTCACTTTTGTAATTTAATTCTTGAAGTGGGGACAATATAGTAAATAGAATCATATTATCTTTCTATATTTGGTAATGGACAATCAATTTGAGACAACTTAAAATGAAATAGTGGACTATTAAATCAGGACGGATGGAGTATTACTTTGGGAAATTCAATTTGCACACCTCGAAGATTCTGAATGCACATCCATAATAAATCAATCAATATATTGATACATCAACTCATTATTTTTCTTTTTGTTTTCTCTATGTTTCATCTTTCAGTATCTTTAAATTTTTAGAAGATAAAGCGGTATAAAACTTAAATAACAAAATTTTATAAGAAAAGGAATGATTTGTATAAAAGGGAAATTTATTAGAAAAAAACTTTGTTTATAAAAAATGAGGTGTTACTATAATTGAATTTATTATAAAACAGAATATTTATATAGAAAAGTATATATTTTTTATAATTTTTATTGATATGTAATCAATTAAAATGATTTGATGGGTAAGGTTGGTGTACAACTTGAAAAATATTAAAAGAAAAAAAAAAGTGATTTGACTTGGTATGGGGTATATAGGGTTGTGTAAATAGTAGGTCCTTGTTCATCTCTTTCTCTTTTTATATATTTAAAAGAAAACTTATATTACGTAGTCATACCTAAAATAGATCAATTTAACTTAATCCTAACCTTCAAATGGTGGAGGTCATTTTATAATCACCATTGATTTTCCAATTTGATAGTGTCTACCTAAATAGTATATCAAAATTAGGCTAAATGACGATAATACCCCTAATATTTAAACATAATCAATGTATGGTATGTCTTTTAGTATTTACTATTTAATTAATTTAGCTTTAATGATCATTAATAACTACATTAATTAATAGGTAATTTAACTATTTACTTATTAATAAAAATCTAATTTAAATAGTAGATAGTAGATATACAAATGATACAATCAATCCTCCTATAATATAACAATTCAACTTATTTTCTGATTTTAATATTATATATATATATATATATATATATATATATTCTAAAATTTGATATCTTAATTTTATAACTAGAATACTATTTAAAACTATTATGTTTTACTTCCATATCAAAAATAAAATAATGGCACATCTAAATTTGATTTTATATTTATATCATATACCTCATTAAACTAAAAAAAAATATCATGCTCTAAAATTTAGAGAAGAACTAATTTTACAAAATATCATGCGTCAATGGCGTGTAGCTCAGTTGGTAATGGGTGGGGGCATCTTTGCCACAATAAGCACAAGGTCAGGGGTTCAAACCCTGGCACCCCCATAACCACAACCGCTGAGTGAGTCAGGTATGCCCCCCCCCCCCCATTATGGAATTGACAGCCGATTGTGAACCGGTTTGGGTTGCCGGTTATCAACCTTTTGCCACAAAACATATCCATGCAATAATACATACAACTAGGTGAAAGACCCGTAAAATATGAGCTTCAAAATTGAAGTTTGTACATTTAATCAATATAATTGAATAAGAATTAGATGGAAAATGTTTTGGAAAAGATCTTTTTATTCAAATGTCGATGGAATATCTCTTTATTATAAATAATAGAAAATCAAAATTATGTAATCCTTCTTAAAATAGATAACTATAAATCAATCATGACCATCCGATACATACATGCAATTAATTAGGCCCATTGATTTCCATTTTCCAAACTACACCACATATTTAGCAAATTGACTCAACGTCAAAAGACTTACTAGCTCTTGAAGAATATGCATAACTACCCATAATTAGTAGTAGCATTTAAATATAAATAAATTGTAAATACTCTCGCTTTTCCATGATTAAGGGTTCTGTTATGTGAGGGTTAGTTTTGCTCAATTCTATAATCCGATTTATTTAATTTGAAGGACATTGTAATTAAATTTTAAAAAGTTATATTTAAATTATCGATTTATTTATTTAATTTGAAGTACGTTGTAATTAACTTTTAAAAAAGTTATACTTAAATTATAGTACTACCTTAAATAATCAAACTCAATTGCTAATATAATTCTGATTTTTGATATTTACATAATCATAATTCATAATTTCGTCTGTCCCATTTAAAATGTCCGCATTATTATTTGGGATGTCCCATTATAAATGTCCACTTTGATATTTAACTAATAAAAAAGACTTTAATGATAGATTTAATATTTGATGAATAAAAAATGTAATTAGTGGATAATAAGTAGTAATTATAAATATTATATAATGAGATATGAGTATTAATGGAAGTGTAGTGGAGAGTATGTAGTAATACATAATAAATAATGGGATAGTGGTATTTTATGAACAACATTTTTTATATATTAGTATAGATGTATAGTTAATATTTCCTAAACATATATATTAATATATGCACATGTGTTATTTATTATTGTCATACTCCCTTCATCACAAAATAAACGTCACATTTTCATTTAGTTTGTCCAAAAAAATGTCAATTTCCAAAAGTTGGCATATATATTAATTTTACCATTTAAAATTCAATATTTTTTTTTTCAAAACTGATATATGGAAGTCTGTACAAAAAGTAAGGGTAAAAGTATTATAGTCACTTCAGACAATGTAATTTCTTAAATGAAAACTGATAATGGGCACTTAATTTGAGACAGATGGAGTACTAATTAGTGTTAAGACAATTTCCCCCCGAGCGCGTTATAACTTATGATAATAGAGACTATCTTGCCATTATGAAACTATTTAAGTTTAGGTCTGATACACCTTAACTTTATTATTAAATTGATCACCAAAATGTCGTCACACTTAATAAGATGTTAAGAAATAAAAACATTTTTAGATTTTTTCAATTATAGTTTGCACGAATTACATATTTCCCCACATTGAACTATATGAATATCAAATATACCTTAGTACCTAACTTAACTTAAAATGCGCGCGCACACACACATTTCATCTAAAATGTGGGTAAAATAGTAACTAATGGATTTAATGGTAATTAATATTGATTTTTAGAGTTTTAATCACATTTCATCCTCAAACCTCTTTTGTTGTAGCATCTATTTCATGAATGAAATGCAATAAGAAACCACTCTTAATATGAATACTATGTATGTGGTTCATCAATGATGAGTTTTCATAGTTAATAATCTTTATTTTGGACCGTTTAACGTCAATTCTTCAGGAGATGGTAATAAGATCGAATTTTATATTATCTCAGCCAAATTATTTTTTAGTAGTTTACTATAAAACATTGGTATTACTACATATATATTGTACACAACTCCATCAAACTAAAAAATAGTTTGTAAATGTATAGTTTTTAATAAATAAATATAAAGATAAATAATCATGAATTACCCCGCGAAATCGCGGGCTATAAACTAGTTTTCATAATAATTGTAATTAATCTGATAACAAAAATAAGACTGCATCAAAGACTTTGATTCTCTAGTAAACGACTGCTTATTTTCAAGTCAGAACGTCTAAATTCTAATTCATATGCTTAATGAATAGTATGTAGGTATGATTGTTGAGTACACTAATGTTAATGTTATCATGTGTTACAACTTGATTCAAAATAAACCTAGGTCCATTTTGACAACTTGTGGTCTTCTAGTCTTTATTCATGTCAACAAATAAGATATATAAGTAAACAGAGGAATCCTTTTACAATAAGTACAAATTGTAATCCAATAACATAAATAATATTACTGTTCCAATATAAGTGTCGTGTTATGATATTTTAAAGTCTTTTTTTCTTTCTTTCAACTTTGACCTTAAATATTGTTGTTTGTATTATATAATTCGTGATGTAAATTATACCAATGAAAATACATTTAAAACTCAATTTATTCATATATTTTGTATTTTGTATGATGTATTATATAACACAAACAACAGTATTTAAAGTCAATGTTGAAAAAAAAAAATTAAAAAGTCAAAACGGAACTTGTAATAGGATAGAGGGAGTAATATCTAAATAATCAATAAACAAGTTTTTGGTGGCTAACCAATTTGTTATAACGACAAGTTTTGGATTCTAAACTACCGTAATATAAGTTATGTTACCGTCACTAGGTGTCGGTTTAATTGTATACATGTGCCAGGATCCGTTAAAGGTTATGGGGTTTTTTATGTGTCCATTGTATTTCTAAACAATGATTAAGATAATATGTAATAGTAGAGACTTGTAAGATTGAATCGGAATCGCACTAAGTTTGACACGTTGAACGTGAAATCGTAGGATCATATACTATTGTTTAACCGAAACCATAGAGTCATTTGTAAATCAGAACAATATTCACAAAAGTGAATATACATTCTAGTTGGTATTTAACCCGTACAAGAAACGACGTCACTAGAATCGAAGAAAGTAAACGCACATTGGCACATCGCTGTAGTTGGTTTCCTTCATTTAATTGGGCTGGACAAATATCATAATCCAAGCCCAGATAAGGTATCCAATTCAATTTGGCACGTGACAAACCATTCATCAGCAATCATAGTCAAACCGCAGACATGAGACATGGTTCCAATGGAAAAAACTGAAAAAAGTAAGTGAAAAGTTCGTTGGTACTCAATTTGGACCGTTCATTTCATCATTTGTATTAGCTTACCACAACTCGACACGTGTCACCTGAAACCTTTAGGATAATCTTTTCAAGTTGCCGTACTAAAGTCAAAGGATATTTAATATAAATAATAAATTTATGTTTAACTTTTACTACCCGTTCTATTATAAATGTTTCGTTTAACCTTTTAGTGTTATTTTTTTCAATATTGATTTTAAATATTTTTATTTTTATCATATAATACTTGATAAAATTATACCCAATTGATTCATATATGCATCAACTACTATATAACACAAATAAAATATATAACGATAAAGATGAAAAAGGATTTTGCTAAACATAGCTCTAAGGGCTATAGATAACAACTAACTTTTTATAGGTGTTTAGTAGATTATGGTTCAAATTTTACCAAAGGTTGTTAATGTTGTTATCTAACTACATGTGGTTGACGGTTTTGTGGTAGTTTAAGGAAATAGACGGTTATTTCAGAGGAGGTGGTTGTTATTCATAGCCATAAGGGCTACAAATAGCATTTTCCAAATGGAAAATAACGACTTTAAAAAGTCAAAACATAAAACTCGCAAAGGGACAGAGGGAATATATTTTTATAAAAGGTAAACCTATAATCCAACACCCATAATATATATAATCACCACAAATATATATACTCATTGCCTCAAGTGAGACTTGTACTCACAACTTCCTGGTTGATAGGATCTACTCATATTGCTAGGGCAAAACCCCTTTCGTTATGTTTATTTAATATTAAATTAATGACATAGTGTACTTTTTCGGTTCTAACGTGTGATGATTTGTACACTAGTAATTAGTAAACGTGTAGACGTTGTAATCTACTATAAAGCATGTTTTGTAGTGTAAAGAAAAAATAATAATATACGAATCGCTTCCGTTTTAACTTATAATTCTTTAATTTTTTTTTGCAAATGAACAGCCTCATTTTAGGTACGTAAGGGTCTTCACGCAAACGAATATGGGTCCCAAATCAATCACCATAGATTGAGTTTGGTTCACGTAATCTCAAAATTTGATGGAATTTTTTTCTCCGTGTTGTTAGGAAGTGTGTAAACTTTTAGCTAAATATAAGATTTTTTCACACTTAACTTATATATGTAAGAATTTACCACACAAAAAACTTATATATGTAAGAAAGAATAGCTCCCACTTGTAAGTGTGGATATAAATTTTCATCACATAAAAGTGTTGAAAATTTTTTGTAACACATGATTTTCTCACGCAAGAGGAAGTGTGGATAAATTAAGTGTTACTAATTTTATTCCACACTTGTTAGTGTTGACAAGTTGAAATTTTTCCACACTTGTAAGTGTAAACTTTTTTTTCTCGTACTTAGTGTGTGTGAAGATTGTGGTGATTACCGCAATTATTATGTAACAATTTTTTACACAAATATAAGTGTGAATAATTTAATATAATTCCATACCTTTTTAAAAAAAAACGTATGTATGAATGATATATTTTTTATAATGATTCCACTAGTTTAAGACCCGCAAAACTTGCGGGTTGACTTAATAATATGTCTCATGTGGATTTAATTAGTGTTTTGGTATTGATGTACGGTACATCCGTTTGTATTGTTTTAATTTTAAATGAAAATTGTATTAAGAATTTAAATTGTGATATATTTTGGATTGATGAGTCCAAGTAAATAAATCAATTAATAAGGATGATATTGTGTATGATATCACTTTGTTATTTGTATTGATATTTAATAATACTATATTATTTAAAATCGTACGGATATATTTTTCTAAATAAGTAAATTTACCGGTTCAGCAGGTAAATACTATTTTGTATCTAAAAAATAACGATCTTTGTAGGTCATTGGTGGTTTTCGTCCATCTAAGTTACTCTATGTAATTTAAATCAACAACCTATAATGCATTATTTTGTCTTTTTAACTTTGACGAAAGATGAGAAAACAAGACAACTCAAATACAGGTTCTACTAACCCGGATGACGTTAACACAGCCTTAGAAGATTAAATGGTAAATTATTAAAGGGATATAAATCGAGATAGAGAGAAATTAGTGGCAAAACAGTAAATTTATTAATCAATTATTGATAACATTGTACATGATACCACTTCTTTTTTTTAAACCGTTTATCATTCTTTAATAATAATGCTATATTATGTATCAAAACTTTGAATTAGTTAATTAAAAAGTTAAATTGTTAGCTTTAAGATTTCAAATCTTGTAATTTGGTATCGTTTTTTATACGTGTTTCAAATTTACGTTGTATTTTCGATAACTATTTTTTTTATTTCACCAAAGTTACTTACATGAGGGTAACTTAAAATTTTGAATAAATATAAAAAACCGATTGGTAGTACTAATTGTGTACCCAACGGTTATTGAGCCAGGTATTAGTACGAATATTGTAAACCGGTATATGTACCAATACACTAAAATATGTCGGAAACCGACCCGTTGACATCCATAATTCAAGCAGTCTAAATTAGCAATTGATAAAAGAATTAAAAAAAATGGTAGTATGGGTACAAATACACTCAAATTCACCGGAACCCGACCCGTTGGCATCCATGATCCAAGAATTGTAAATTGAAAATTGATAAAAAGATTCAAATAGTAGGCCGTTTAAGAATTTAAATCACTGCGCGATAAAATGAAGTTATGAATTTTTTGAAATTGAAAATAGCTTATTGGATTTTTTTTCCAGAAATAAAAATTAAATAAGATTGTAGGGAGGGTTTGGATTATAGAAGAAATAATAAATCATAAAATATTTGGAGGATTATATACAATTAAAGGAAAAATATAAGTTTTATATTGTAAATATTGAAGGGTGTATATTGTAAAAAGGTAAATTAGTCTTTTAGTCTCATAATAATGATATTAATGATGAGATTAATGATATCATGAAATAAATTAAGGGTTAGATCTTAATTTTTGATCTTCATCTAATGGTCCTTACTCTCTCAAGATTTTTCTTTCAATATATAAGATAGATAGAAGATTACATAATGATATTTGATTAAAAAATGAATTGAATTGAAAGTTATTAAATTTATTTAATCAAAAGGAATTCAGATTCTTTGGAATTTCAATTCCTTTTACACTCCCAAATTATATTAAAAATGTGTGAATCAAAAGCAACGTTTTGAGTTTATAGTATGTCTGGGTTAGTGAGTTTGATAATTATTTAAACCATCTAAATTGAAAGTGAAAAACAAAAAATAAATAAAATTTCGTAACTATAATAAATATAGTCGTTTTATCTGGCAATATATACAGCCAAAGGTTCTTTCAAAATAGTTGGGAGTGTTGGACCATATAGTCATTCAGATTAGATATTCACTATTTGAGGATCACATTTCATTATAATTTCGTAAAGCTATTCGATCACTTTGCCTTTTGTCTGTAATCCTTTCTATCATCGCCACATTGTTTTACTCGCATCTTGCCAAATAAATTTCAACCATAGCGAGCGAGTTGTTCGTACTAAGTGAGGAGACAATCACTCATGAATATTCCTATTGACTTTAAACTATATATCGACAACGAATAAGTACGTACAAAAGATAAATGTTAACTGAGAAAACACAATATACTTCAGCGTTGACACGAAGTTGGACAGTTAGATTCTTATGCTTCTCTAGCCATTGAATTCGGTAACTGTTCTTACCGAATATCTGTATGAAAGTCAATATATGAGGTTAAGCTTTGCCTAGAGACTTACATTCATGGATTCCTAAGTACTTTAAAATTGAAAGATAGAGATGCATTTAGATTCTGAAACTTGAGGTTCATATTACATATATTTATGATGTCGTTCATATATTGTTAGAGATATCAAACGAATTCAATGAACAAACCGAAGACAAATACAAAGTGGAAGTGAATATCCAATTGCAAATCAAACAAACCGAGCAAACCAAACAAATCAAATTCAAAGGTATCAAATAAACTAACGAATTCAAATTCGAGAATACAAAATTCCTAAAATAATGATCTTTATTTATTGAGAAAACTAATTAAACCTAATTCTAAATAAACTCCAAATAGTAATACTATACAAATTAATCAAATACCAATTTGACCAAACAAACCTTTAAAGTTTAAGTCACATTCCAGCAATCTTTATCGTGACTTAAACTTTTTCGAACCAAACGCTATCCAAATCAAAAATCTCAAACCAAATTCCAAATTTTCAAACGCTAGAGATAGTAGTCAAATTCAAATTTCAAAACAAATCAAATGATTAATTTTCATAAACGATCCAAATTAAATGCCAATGAATTCAAATCAAACAATCAGGCGTTAACTAAAAAATTGAAAATGGTTAACCAAACAAAACCAAATCGGCTTCAAACAATCTTCAAAATAAACAATCAAACTCGAGCAACAAATTCAAAAGCCCGACAAACGAAGATCTTCAAACTAACAAATTCCAAACGATCGAACAAATCCAAACGATATGAAAATAATCAAGTCTTCAAACACCAAATCGATCTTCAAATTTCAGATATCCAATTCAAATCCAAACAACCCATTTATTTGATAAGGATTACGGTCCAAATTTTCAAATTCAAACGTGATCAAAAACCTAATGATCTAATCACAATCAGATCCCAAAACCAAATATCGCTCCACCAAAAAACCAAACAATAACCGAAATCAAATTCGAAACAAAACCAAATTCGAACATCAACTTCAAAAATATATCTCTCAACTTTAACCTCCGATCAAAGATCCCAATGGTCAGGTTTTAGATCTATGCGTCTAAAATCTACAGTTCAAATTCCAAGATGATCCAACGGTTGTCGAACCCGTAGAGCCAATTCTCATACGGATGGGTAGAAATCGACGAACCAAAAACCAAGCTAACGAAAACGAAACAAGTTCAAACAAAAATGGGATCCCTCCGGATCGTCAAAAATTAGTCAACGATCGGAGGATGACTAATATACGGACCTAAAGCTCTGATATCACTTGTTAAAGATATCGAACGAATTCAATGAACAAACCAAAGATAAATACGAAGCAGAAGCGATTATCAAATTGCAAATCAAACAAACCAAGCAAACCATACAAATCAAATTCAAAGGTAGCAAATAAACTAACAAATTCAAATTGGAAGGTACAAAAGTCCTAAACTAATGATCTCTATTTATAGAGAAAACTAATTAAATTTAATTCTAAACAAACTCCAAATACCAATCTTAATACAAATCAAATACCAAATTTACCAAACAAACCCTTGAAATTTTCATAGTTACGTTAATCGTAGTTGAGTAATTAACAAACGTTGAAAGTATCAAATCTCCCAATTTTTGAAGTTAGAAAAATGGCCCATAATAAAACACCGTGTGTATGCATGATACATATGATTATGCTAGTTAAGAAATGATAATATAACAAGATATTATATGTCCTTATGTTGCGACGGGATACATCTATTATAACTAAATTATACTTGAAAGTCGTATGTAATTGTTACATAGATGATGATGATGATAATAATAATAAGTTATTTTCTCGTCCATGGTTACCATCGAGAAATATCATATTTGATGTATTTTTAAAAAAATTATAACAATGTGCATATATAACAATGTGCATGTTAGTAGTAACCATACATTCATATAAAATTATAAAGATATATATGTTAAGAATTTGAATTATGTTAAATGATTAAAAAATTTAAAACGGAAAGTAAATTAAATCTTATTGGACTAAAAATTTAAAATACATACGCATTCACATATAAGTTATCTCTAAGTAAAAAATAATGGTCATCTTTGAGTTTTGGGAATCAATAAGCAATCTCTTTGAGTTTTGGGAATCAATAAGCAATCTGTTTGTATTCATAGAAAGACCAAATAATAAAAGGCTAATTAGTAGTATCTTAAGTTTGATGATATATATATATATATATATATATATATATGATTTATACATGCTTACAAATAGTTTAATCTTTTAAAATGTACGAATTTGATACCATTTCGTATGAACATGCATCGTTGAATTATTATAATATGTGATTGATCGATACGTGCAAACGTACATAAGTAATTTAATATTTCAGACATTACAAAATTAGTATGAACATACATTTTGTTAATTGAATTAGTGTAATATTTAAATTAATATTAATAATGATAATGATAATAAACCATATCAATATGATTGACAAATGTAAACTTCTATAATTTAATCTATTATTTTGAAAATTTAAGAAACATGAAGCAAAAAAATATAAGCATATGTAGTTGATGGTGACTTATGACTTGAACAAATTAAAAACAATTCAAATCGTGTCATCCTTTATTTGTTAATTTATATCACAATAATGTGCTTAAAATAATATTTTCAACTTACTTTCATCAAATTCAAACAAACTTACTATTCATATTTGTTTTAAAAGTGATCAATACTAAGTGATAATATATATACTAAGGAGTAAATAAAATTTGGGTCAAATCTAACTACCAAACTTAAACTCCAACTTTTTTTTTTTGTCATACCACGTATAGCAATTTTAGAGATCAATGTATTTTAAAGAAAAGTTTATTTAAAACCCTTGTAAGGTAAATAACTAAAATATAATTAATTAATATATATATACAAAGGAGTAGTTGGAGACACCAATAAGATAAGAATATTGGTCAAATCTAGCCACCAAACTTAGCCTCCAACTTAGTTACCAATCATCAAACTAATTTTTTTTTAACATTTCATTAAAAAGTAATTTACCATAGGATCTACTCTTCATACCATATACCTATTTTTAAATTAACTAATTTGTACTTTTTCTGTACTTTTTTAATTCACTTTTTCTTACATTCTGTACCTTTTCTGTACTTTTTCTTTTTTTTTAATCAAAAATGGTATGATGAGTAATAAAAATTGGTATTGAGAGACTCTCCCTTTACCATTGATACTAAACTTTTTTAAATCACAAAAGGACAAACATCATACTATTCATAATTTTTGTTTATTTAAAGATAATTTATCATTAATATTAAAATAAATTTATTCACAAAAAGACAAAGGAAGTACTATTTATAAGTAGCTTGCATTTGATATTTAAAGATAATTTATCATTAATACAAAAAGTAAATTTAATCACAAAAGGATAAAAAATATACTATTCATAAGTAAGGTAAAATTGATATTAGGGAGAAATTTTGTAACACCCCCAAGTTTAATGTTGCGTGGAAGCAAGCTTTGGGTGTTACTAATCAATAATCAAACACCAAAGTATGGCAAACGACCTCTAAATGAGACGTTTGTAAAATAGTTATATTCCCATATGAAATAATGTTTGAAAACATAATGTTTTCGTTACAAAATAAGGTCCCCTAGAGTCCGCGTACGTAGCGGGAGATTCTATTACATAACCATAGTTACAAAAGATAATGCTAAAGAATCTCCGTTAAATGCAGTTTGGAAATCATGCGACTCTAGCTAGTAATCCTGGAGTAATCCTACTCCGTACGTGTACCTGAGAATACATGCTAAAAAGGGTCAACACGAATGTTGGTGAATCTCACAGGTTTGTAAGTAAGTAATAGTTTGAACACAAGATTTTTATCAGTTGTGCCCGCAGGCGTAAATCAAGTATCTGCAACCAAGCAAATAATAAGTAAATATGTATATACCGTTGTCATGAGCTCATAGTCGAAGCTTAACCCGTAAATCAGTGGTACAGCCAAGTACCGTATAGTGCCCCCGCGAGTGCCCAATCTAAACACTCGTACGAAAAAAATAAAAGTCGCCCGTTTATACATAACGGTTCGTGGTAGCGCTACTACCCCGGGCGGGGAGGGTCAGTCCCTAATGGATCCATTAACTAATACTCGCGCTTAAGTCCATAACTAACGAAACTATGATGGAGGGACTTCAGTGGATTAGTAAGTAACTCATGCAAGCCCGTATATGAAAAGTAAGTAATTTAGCACTTGTGTTCAAGAAAACGTAAGCAATGCATCTCACCCCATAAGTAAAACAGTAAAAGTGAGGCTGTAAGACTCACCTGAGTCAAGTAAGCAAGCGTTTAACTTAATAAACGTAACGTCTGAAAGCAGTAGTAATCCGTAGGTTTCGCGAACCCGCAACCTTCTAATGCCCTAAGCATATAAGGTTGTATGTATAAGTGAATGTCTCAAAGGATCATTCATGCTAGTTGTCCACTCAACTAGTTATGTCCAAGTGTTTGTTTGTACTTTTGTAATTATTTTGTAAATAAGTGTGGCCCGTTGGTGACGAAAGTGTAATAACAATTCAAATATTATTATGTGTTTTGCGGTGTTGTATACTTATTAATGTATTTGTTGTTGATTGTCCAATTATTGTACCTATGTATAAGGATTTTCGGAAATAAAAATTTATGCGACAATGGTATTACGACAATATGGTTTCATGCGACAATCGAAGGGGATAATCATCTGATAATCAATTCCGACAATAAAGTATTCACGGGCACTGTTCATGCGACAATAAGATATTCACGGAGTTAATTTATACGACAATATGTATTCACGGAGTTAATTTATACGACAATATGTATTCACGGAGTTAATTTATATGACAATATGTATTCACGGAGTTAATTTATACGACAATATGTATTCACGGAGTTTATTTATACGACAATAGTATGTATTCATGGAATTTAGTTTTTATGCGACAATACATTCACGGATTATTTGTGATTTTTATATAAAATAGTAAATGTTATCAAATCCTTATGAAATTTTTAAACAAAGTTCCTACATATGTTATATACTTTCTGTAAATTTTTTATGATTTTTGGAGGTCGTTTGGTATTTTATAAAAATTCACAAAGTGTCTGTGTTCATTTTAATCCGAGATTAGACCACTTCTCACAAATCAAATTTTCTGGAGAAAAGAGTGCATTTCTGGAATGAGCCAAAGAAGAACTTTTTGTATATAACAAAATTACCAAGATTTCCCAAGTGGTCTCATACGTTTTTGAGGTCTAGAACTCAAGATATGGTCTCAAGAAGGGGGTCATTGTCGGAGGTCATTGTCTAATTTTTACTATTGTCGGACCTATATTTCACCCGTGTTAAAACATCAACTTGGTCAAGTAAAACTTAACGAATCATTATGAAATTTTTACACAAGGTTCTCCTATGTCTTATCTTTCCAAAACATACTTTTGCATCGATTTTAACCAAGCACAACTCGAGATGAAAATTGTTAAATTGAAGTAAGTCCAGCAGATCGTTTTTGTGACATATGCTCATCAATCTGGTCATAAGTTAAGTTTTACAAAACTTCACAAGAAGTTCCAGTAGGATTTGGAAAACTAACAAAATTTTTGATCTTTTCCCGTTGGTCTCAAGTTCTAATTCGTTGCATAGCCCAAGATATACTCATTTTGAATTGGTCAAGATTCTGGTCAGATTCATCAGATCCGCTATGTACTTTTATTTCAGTAACTAAAAATAGAAAATGAACTTCAATTTTTGTGAGGCTTACAGATTATGAAAGTAGACTTCTTATACTTGATTTTAGGCTCAAGAAACGTCCATTTTAGTGTTGTAATGATTTTTATAAAATTCGGGGAAGTGGAAATAGAATCTGGACAGGAAGGTTAACTTCCTGTTTTCGAGTTTTAATTTGTGTTTCGACTTATCTTTTGGACATTAGCTAGTTGAATAAGCATATAGACATGTTAATAAGTAGTAACTAAGTAAATATAAGAAAAGTTTAAGAGTCCTTACAAGGAAAATGGTGAAGAGAGGAAAGAAAGACGTTGTAGGCTCGTCTACTCGCGAAATCTTGAAAATCGGCTTGGCAGTGTTATGATGGATGGATGGTGGATTATGGTGATGATCTAGGTGATTGTGAGGGCTGGAAAATCAGTAGGATTTTCATGGTGAGGGGGAGGGAGAGAGAGATTGAGGATGTGTGTGAAGAATGGTGAAGGAAATGGAAATGGGGGAGGGTGTTGGTTTGATTTGGAAGCAACAAGGCATGGTATGCCATGCTTCTTGCAGATTTTCTGCATAAAAGGCGTGGGTCCCACCCACACATGATGTCTAAATTGTTTTCTTCAATTTGTATTAAGTGGGGTGCTCGTTTACCCGTTCGTTTCGCGTTTTAAATTAATCGTATAACGTTTTATTCAGCGCGTTTCGTTAACGATTTAAAAGACGATATTTTTACTTGAAGTATTTTATTAAAATACTTAATAATGTGACATAAGACATACTTTGCCTTTATTTCATCCGTCGGGCGCGTTCCACGCGTTTTCGTTGCGTAAAGTTACGTTTTAATAAAACGTATAGTCGTGTAATATATTAAAGCAAATATATTAAAGTGAATAATGTTTGTTTGGATAAATCCACATTATTTTTAAATCATTTGTCACCAACGTCCATGTTAAACGGTGTCGGACCTCATCCGATTCAAGTGTGTATATTCAATATACGTTATATTACAAGCAACTTAGTTCTATTTCAAACTAATCGCAAGTAATTACAAGCAAGCTTAGAGTAAATTAATACGCCTAAGTACGGGTTGTCACAAATTTCTAATAATGTTCTATAATGTACCGTGCCGTGGTACATACTTCATTCGTCTCAAAATAAGTGTCTCATGTCAAAATGCACACAGTTTAAGGAAAGTCACTATCTATCAATAACATCTTATCTTTACCCACTAAAGTCTTTTCTGATTGGCTGAAAGGGAATCTGGACACTTATTTTGGGACGTTCCAAAATAGTAAGTGAGACACTTATTATACGGAGGGAATATAAATTTGTATTTGGTACAAGAGTTAAGCAGCACAACGTAAGCTTTTATCATCAAAAATATGCATTATCTCGAATCAAAAATATACACTAACATTCTAACAGGTTAATGCATATTTTTTATGGATCTTTTCATTCTGTGGTGGGTGTATCATTAGCTAATTGAAATACATATATTGTCAGCTTTTTGTCATCTAGTACTTTATTAGAGTTAGACTGTGTTTGATAAAAATGAATGGTTTAAAGTTGAATAATTCAAAAATCTGAATAGTTCAAAGGCTCTAGATCAATATGACTCATTAATGAATAAACTTGTTTGATACGCATTCTGAATGAATAATATAAATATGAAAATTACTATTTTAACCTTCTGTACGATTTTGAATAGTTATACTACTTGTTTTGTTACATAGAGATGATTTACTTTATCAGGCAAGAAATACTAACCAAAACATGTTAATACATTTTGAATAAGGTTTAATACCTGAAAATGCAACTAACTTGTATTCGATATTTATTATGTGTACTCAATTTACGTATGTTTTTTTTAATGCATCAAACTTTTAAAAATGGTGTCTTAATGTAATTTGGTGACGTGTTGATGATTTGTCAAATTCTCCGGATGCCACGTGGCAACTTCAACGAGTGACACGTCACCAAATTATATTAAAACACCATTTTTGAAAGTTTGATGCATCAGAAATAACATAAGTAAGTTTGGTACACACAATAGATATCAGATACAAGTTAGTTGCATTTCCAGGTACTAACCCCATTTGAATATTATACTCAAACTAGATTATTACTTTATCAAAAATAAAATCTACTGAGTACAATAAATATTATCCTAATTATCAAGTAAGCAAAGTGACAACAATAAAAATTAAATATATGCAAGATGGTAACCTAAGTCCTAAGATTTCAAATTAATTTAGGTGGCTGGTAATTGTATCTAGAAATCAAGAAAGCTGTCACCGCATTACTAAAGTGAATCAGAATATCGATGGGAAAAAAAGGAAAAAAGAAAAGAAAGAAAGAAAATGGTACAATGCAAGAAGAAATAAAAATACTGAAACAATTAAAAGATCGGACGATAATAATGCATTAATGCGTGAAGAAAACCAGATGGACGAACAAAAGAGTAGTAAATATTGAGGGGCAACGTTGGAATTAGTTGCTAAACGGAGTGCATTATCATTCAAAATATCAATGGGTGCAGGGTGCTGACTCATTCAAAAGGTCCAATTCAATGCAGAGGTCATTTTTACGTTGAAAAACAAACATGCTGAATTGGAGGTGACAATTTGGGTTTTTCTATCTTTTTATAGATGGGTCTAGTTGGGTAATTAAAAAAATGCTCAAGTATATCATTATTATTCATTATGACTCAATAGATAATAATGATATACTTGAATCTTATTTTAATTACCCAATTAAATCCATCTATAAAAATTAAAAAAATCCAACTAGACTCAAGGGTTTCAAATTGCCACCTCTCCTGAACCTCTTAATATTCAGTTCTGAATAGTCGGAAATTAAACACATCCTTAGACCCCGTTTGATTCGCAGAATTCGATGGAATTTGAATTCCAATTCCATAGGCTGTTTGGTTGAAAAACTGAGAGGAATGGAAAATTTCCAAATTCCAGCGAATTCCTTCATTTAAATGAATTGAGATTCCTTCACTTTTTTTCCGGAAATTTCTTTCTCTCTCTCGGAATTTGACATGCTTTCAATATTAACGTCCGTTAACCAAAATATCAAATCAACATATCATTCTATGCAGCTTTGATTTCATTTTTCAATCGCTCTTCACTACACTATGTTTGTATCCATTTGATCACTTCTTGTTGATTTCTGCTATCTCCAATCTCAAGGTTCGATTCCAAATTTGTTAATTGTGTATTCAATCGTTTGATTTCTAGGTTTTCTGCTCATGTGTTCGATCAATTCAATTTCTAAGTTTTGATTTATGTGTTTAATCTATTGAATTTCTAGGTTTTGTTGATTATATATCCGATTTTGATTGCATCCACTCCCAGTATATTATTTAGATATCGATTTGCTATCTTCTTTGATTTCAAGTTTTATCCATGTTTATTATAACACCCCTCATTTTCCAGTCCAAATAAATATAATATATCGGAAGCGTTAGTCCAAATTTCAACCTGTTTGACTTATGACCTTTACATATTTACGACATGCTATTTCACAAACTTTAATCATAATAGTTTTACAATTTAGAACTAAAGTACATTAACTGGGTGTTATATAATTCCACAAAACTTTTCTGATTTAAGCAAATCAGATATCAGAGCACACGCACAGTTGTCAAACATTTCATCCAGTCCAACTTCTTGCCCACCCTTATTATATTCAAAACCTGCATGAAGTGTTAATGTGGGGGATTAACATAATGCTAAGTGAGTGAATAATTAATCAACAGTCCAACTTAGCATAACAACCTTGTGTACAACAATTAACCTTAAACTCATAGTTACACAATACAACTTTTCAACCATACAACAGTTCCACAACAGTTCAACAACGTCACAACTTAATAATGAGGATCGGTGGCTCTTGAGAAACCCTACTGCCGCGGTGGCATCTCAAAGAACACTTACCCAATCATATCCGTATGGCTATAACGGACGAGACTGAAAACTAATGGTTATCATCCTCAAACACAGGTTCTACACACAACGAATGAAGCAAAATCCTGTGTAATTGACACAATAACCAACTAGCCCAACTAACCAGTTCAACCCGTTGACCTCGTTAACAACTGATGCCCAAAGGCCAAATATATCACATGATCACATATCCACATACTCAATCAAGTCAACATATCAGACTAAACAGTTTATCAACAGTATTATTACTATTAAACCAAAATCATCATGGCAAACAAAAGCAGTAATAATACGTCTACCCGTTGTAACCAAACATGGTACAACTAAATCACACTGAGGATTAAAGATCCACTCACCGACTACCTCAGTCGTCCACTCAGTAGTCTAATATCACTGACTCTTCTCCACATCTGAGAATACAATAGAATAATACAAGTTAGTCACTTGTCTCAAAATCTATATAACATTACTCCAATAGATTTACACTAACAATTCCAAATCGCTGCTCAAACCTGGTAAACCGATGATCAATCATATCAAATCTCCAACCATGAGCAATCTCCATCCTCTCTAATCTCTGCTGAATATCCTCTAACATATCACCCCTGCCACGAGCTCTACCTCTACCTGCTGGTAACTCAACCTCAGGTACTGGGATCTCAGGAACTAACGGTAGTGGAACAGGTGGTCCTCTCAATCTGGCTCTATGGACCGGCTGCTGTCCTGGCGCAACCTCAGGTGTCCATAACAAAATCCCCTCCTGTATACCAATCTGAATAATCCCTAGCTCAATCAACTTGTCCTCGCCTAGCAAGGACATCCCAGGGGTAACGGGAGTGCAAGTCAAAAAATCAGCAGCAGTCAAACCATAATATCTAGCTATCCTAGTGACATATTGTCCTCCACATAAACTACTGGTCGACCTATACCCAGTCGCTCCTGTCGTCATCCACTGCACTAATTTCTAGGGAACATTGATCAGTGTCCCCTGAATCATAGTGTGCAAGAAAAAGAAATCAGGCTGGTAGACCTTCTCAGGTCCCATGTGCCTGCCACAAATAGATAATGACAACAACCTATGCAATAGCCTATGAATAGGACTCCTCATGTGAATGTCAGAAGGTGCTCTCTCCCCATAATCAACAATAGCTAAATCCCTCCAACAAGCAGCTATCTCAATAGATGAATACTGGCCAACCATACCCGCAGTCATATGATCCACAAAAAAATGGGTTGTGGAGCTCATCTAATGTATAGAGCCCCACAGCAATACTAAACTCAATCAAACTCATCATCCTAGGCTGACCTCCTAAGTAAAAAGAAATCGATGGCTGGTCAAACTGCCTAGACGTGGAATCAAACCTAAGGGTGGTATAAAACTCAATAACAAGCTCTCTATAGATAACCTCCTGAATCTGAAATAAACGAAACCAAGCCTGTGATACAAAACCAACATCACCTGATGGTAAAATATAGCTCTGAGTCATCAGCCTCCTCAGAGTAACATCTCCAGTCTCCCCGTCCTGGCGAGGGTCAATAAATCTCTCCATGAGAGACCAATCTAGTACCTCTGGACCTCAACAGGCTGTGCCACCAACTCTAGTAATCTGTCAGCGTACTCTGTCCTGCGCTCCTGAGTGACAGACTCATGCTCGAATCTCAAAAATGTATGTAACTAGAAGTCATCTCTGGCTAACAGTGAAAGTCCTCTCTGTCGTCTCGTAGCCATATCTGTAAACATAAACGTTAATAACTTTCTAAAAAAATTAGAAATTTGGGTAGCATTTCTGCTTAATATTTAATAGCCACTTGTTTATTATATCCAATAAACTAAGCATAATATATGTTTTTATTACGAAATATAATATCGAATCAAGTAAATGAACATTTCATAATAAATATTAAAATTGTTGTTAAACATTTGTAGGGTCTAAAATTGTATTTTTAATAAAATGTATATTTTATCTAAAATAAATTTTATAACTAGATATTAGTTTTTATAATATATCAGATTTTATATATATATTTTTTATTATTGTTTAAGAAATTTTTATAATTTTATTTTTAAGAAATTTGTAGTTTTGTTATTTTTAATGTATCGAGTCATAAAGTATAAAAAAAATCATTATATAGTCGAATTTTATTTTTAAATATTATCGATATATTCAAAACTTTTTATTTTTTTCTTAAGTATTACTTAATCAAAAATATAGTTTTTAATAAATATCATTTATACAAATAACTATCTAAAATTTAGCCCTAATCCTAATAAATCCGCAACAATCCGCAATCAAACCGTAAAAATCACAACTTAGCTAACCTAACTAATTTCTAAGTATTCCTAATCATTTAAACTATCAAACTATATGTAATCAATCCACAATTCACAAATAACATAATAATACTAAATATTACGAAATTAAAATGCGAGAAATAATAAACACAAGTTAGAAAATCATACCTTTGATGCGAAAAATGTAAAAACGTATGAGATGATGATGATAATGTGATTTCCGTACGTGTGTGTGAAATGTGTGTGTTTTTTGGGTGTGTAAATGGCATAAACTTGAAGGTTTCTGGTTTTAGGCGGAAAAGAGTCCAACCGCCGGTTGGATTTTTCCCCAACCGCCGGTTGGTTCAAAAATTGGGCTCAGGCCATTCGGCCCGTACTTTAATTTGGGCTTAATTATTTTTATTACTTACTTTTAGCCCATTTACTATTAATACGTATTTTAAACATATTTAAAATGCAATATTATTACAATATACAATATTATTACATATTAACTATATACGATTTGTATCTTTTTTAAAGAAAGTGAATGTATTGAAAAAGAGACTGTAACACCCCCAAATTTAATGTTTCGCGGAAGCAAGTTTTTGAGTGTTACTAATCAATAATCAAGCACCAAAGTATGGCAAACGACCTCTAAATGAGACGTTTGTAAAATAGTTATATTCCCATATGAAATAATGTTTGAAAACATAATGTTTTCGTTACAAAAGTAAGGTCCCCTAGAGTCCGCGTACGTAGCGGGAGATTCTATTACATAATCATAGTTACAAAAGATAATGCTAAAGAATCTCCGTTAAATGCAGTTTGGAAATCATGCGACTCTAGCTAGTAATCCTGGAGTAATCCTACTCCGTACGTGTATCTGAGAATACATGCTAAAAAGGGTCAACACGAATGTTGGTGAATCTCACAGGTTTGTAAGTAAGTAATAGTTTGAACACAAGATTTTTATCAGTTGTGCCCGCAGGCGTAAAACAAGTATCTGCAACCAAGCAAATAATAAGTAAATATGTATATACCGTTGCCATGAGCTCATAGTCGAAGCTTAACCCGCAAATCGGTGGTACAACCAAGTACCGTATAGTGCCCCCGCGAGTGCCCAATCTAAACACTCGTACGAAATAAATAAAAGTCGCCCGTTTATACATAACGGTTCGTGGTAGCGCTACTACCCCGGGCGGGGAGGGTCAGTCCCTAATGGATCCATTAACTAATATTCGCGCTTAAGTTCATAACTAACGAAACTATGATGGAGGGACTTCAGTGGATTAGTAAGTAACTCATGCAAGCCCGTATATGAAAAGTAAGTAATTTAGCACTTGTGTTCAAGAAAGCGTAAGCAATGTATCTCACCCCATAAGTAAAACAGTAAAAGTAGGGCTGTAAGACTCACCTGAGTCAAGCAAGCAAGCGTTTAACTTAATAAACGTAAATTCTGAAAGCAGTAGTAATCCGTAGGTTCCGCGAACCCGCAACCTTCTAATGCCCTAAGCATATAAGGTTGTATGTATAAGTGAATGTCTCAAAAGATCATTCATGCTAGTTGTCCACTCAACTAGGAAATGTCCAAGCATTTGTTTGTACGTTTGAGATTATCTTGTAAGTAAGTGTGGCCCGTTGGTGACGGAGGGGTAATAATAATTTACATATTATTATTTTGTAATTCATCGTGTTTGTATACCTTGTAAAGCATATACATACGTTAATTATTTGCTATTATTTTGTTCCCACTGTTATAGTTATTAACTTGTTCCCACTGTTTGTTTATTTACTAATTACCGTTGTTTGTTTATTTACTCGTTACCACTGTTTGTTTATTTACTCGTTACCACTGTTCATACGACATTAGATTAGTTATTCACGGACTTTTATTTATACGAAAATATACTGTTTGTTTATTTATACGACAATAGTATTCACGGATTTTATTTATACGAAAATATGCATTCACGGAGTTAATTTATACGACAATATGTATTCACGGAGTTAATTTATACGACAATATGTATTCACAAAGTTTATTTATACGAAAATATGTATTCACGAAGTTAATTTATACGACAATATGTATTCACGGAGTTTATTTATACGAAAATATGTATTCACGGAGTTTATTTATACGACAATAGTATGTATTCATGGAATTTAGTTTTTATGCGACAATACATTCACGGATTATTTGTGATTTTTATCTAAAATAGTAAACTTTATCAAATCATTCTGAAATTTTTACAAAACGTTCCTACATATGTTTTGTACTTTCTGTAATTTTTTTATGATTTTTGGAGGTCGTTTGATATTTTATAAAAATTCACAAAGTGTCAGTGTTCAGTTTAATCCGAGATTAGACCACTTCTCACAAATCAAATTTTCTGGAGAAATTAGTGCATTTCTGGAATGAGCCAAAGAAGAACTTTTTTTACATAACAAAATTACCAAGATTTCCCAAGTGGTCTCATACGTTTTTGAGGTCTATAACTCAAGATATGGTCTCAAGAAGGAGGTCATTGTCGGAGGTCATTGTCGGATTTTTACTATTGTCGGACCTATATTTCACCCGTGTTAAAACATCAATTTGGTCTAGTAAAACTTAACGAATCGTTATGAAATTTTTACACAAGGTTCTCCTATGTCTTATCTTTCCAAAACATACTTTTTCATCGATTTTAACCAAACACAACTCGAGATGAAAATTTTTAAATTGAAGTAAGTCCAGCAGATCGTTTTTGTGACATATGCTCAATAATCTGGTCATAAGTTAAGTTTTACAAAACTTCACAAGAAGTCTCAGTAGGATTTGGAAAACTAACAAAATTTGTGATCTCTTCCAACTGGTTTGAAGTTCTAATTAGTTCCATAGCCCAAGATATACCTATTTTGATTTGGTCAAGATTCTGTTCAGATTCATCAGATCTGCTATGTACTTTTATTTCAACAACTAAAAATAGCAAATGAACTTCAATTTTCGTGAGGCTTACAGATTATGAAAGTAGATTCTGACACTTAATTTTAGGCTCAAGAAACGTCCATTTTGGTGTTGTAATGATTTTATAAAATTCGTGGAAGTGGAAACAGAATCTGGACAGGAAACATAAACTCATAGTTTCGAGATTTAAATTGCGTTTTGATTTATGTTTTGGACATGTAATCGTTAAGTGGACATCATAACAAGTAATTATATGTTTTCCAAGTAAATATAATGAAATTTCAAGAGTTCTTACAAAGAAATGATGAGGAGAAGGAGAAAGGTAAGTCGGATGCTCGTTTTCTTGCGTTTTCTTAATTTCTGGCGTGGTGGCTCGTGGTGGTTGTATGGTGATGCTATAGTGGTGTGTGGTGGTTGTTTTTGGGCTGGAGATCAGTGAAAAAGAGAGAGAGAGTCGGATTTAGAGAGAGGGACAAGAGAGAGAGAGATATGGATGGAATGGTTGATTGAATGAAGTGTGGGAGAAGTAAAGAGAGGAGGAGAGAGTCAAGGCATGGGGTGCCATACCTTGGCTGCAGAATTTCGTGGGTGGGACCCACTAGGTGGGTGTTTAAATCATTCCTCCAAAGTTGCACTCCGTGCGGTGTTCATTTACTCGTTCGTTTCGGCGTTTATTTAGGCGTTAAGCGGTTATTACACGTATTTAACTAGTGATTTCAAACCCGATGTTTTTAACTTGAAGTAATACTTATTATTACTTAGAAGCATTTATAAGAATGTTATGGTGTTGTGTCGGTAGTGATTCGCGGAGTCGTGTTACGATTAATAAATCGCGTGACGTTTCAATTAAACGTTTTTGTTATCGGTTTGAAATACGATACTTCAAATAAATACTTACCATCCGAAATGATATATTTTAATTTATAAAATATATTTTGATGTTTATTTGATTGTCGGGCGCGTTTTGCGCGTTATTGGTTGTTTCTGAGCATTATACATGATACGAAATGCTTATGAAATATTATCGCAATAATATTTGGAAATAAGTATGTTTATCAAATAATTTCGCATTATTTAATAAATTGTGTTCACCAATGTCCAGTTAAGTCGGAATCCATCCGAGCAAATCGTGTAATATCAATTTATTACGTACGTGTGTATATTCAATATACGTTATATTATAAGCAACTTAGTTCTATTTCAAACCAATCACAAGTAATTAAAAGCAAGCTTAGAGTAAATTAATACGCCTAAGTATGGGTTGTCACAGAGACTTACCATTTCGTTCCTCCACTTAATATAAATACCTGCATTGCTGTTAGTTGTTACGAGCAATAGATATATATAAACCTATTTTGGTATACATAGATTTATAATCAGTGATTGTGTCGACTCATTCACTGTCTGAAAATTCAATTGTCGACTTTATCGAATTTCAAATATATTATTTCAATCTATTTGTCACCAAAATATCAAATTTAATATACCTGCAAACTTTGTAATCAATGTTAAGCATACATTCGAAATTTATAGTATTAATTCTCTTTAAGTATTTTAAATCAAATTCTTATCACTATTGCAACTCGTGTAAAAATCAATTCTAAATACTTAGCTTTCTAATATTTGTGTAGCTAATACAAATAAAGAAGAGATAATCATATAAATCTGAAAGCAATAAACTTTATATTAATAAAGCACGAAATTAACAATAAATTCCAATTATTCAAATAAAATTCAAATCCTAAAAATAGAAAACAGAAAAATATAACTAGCTATTAAAAATGAAAAAGTTGCAAATGATCTTCAGAAGTGATTTTGTTGGTCTTCAATCCTAATTCCCATAGATAGGTTTTCCAAAATTCTCAGGATAAATCCTTCGAAAATGCACATAGATTTTATTAGCTAACTCGGGTATTGGTGAAGCAAATTCAGAGAAACTCTCATGATGAATTCTCTCAGCGTTCTCAGTTTCTATGAGCATGGCAGCTATTCTTTTTACCTTTTTAGCTATTCTACCATCTTCGTCTGTGCACAAGTAGTTGTCTTCAATTTTCGTTTCTCGTTCTACATGATTGTGCCTTAACGAATCTAATAACCTATAGAACCCTAAATGTATATCATGATAATCATATGTGATGTGGGTTCTCACTGCTGTTCCTATATCCTTTAAGATCCTATTATAGTATCCTTCTTGATGATCTGTTGTTAACCCAGAATACCTAAAAGTATCTACTAAATGATAATAAACTTCTGATAGACCTAGATGAAAAAGGTTATTTCTTTGATTATAGTGAACTCCAGGGTAAGCTAGTTGCAACTCTTTCTTAGCATAAGTGATCAAGTTTGTCATTGGTTCATCAGAAAAATACTCAGGAATTGTACGTGTAATTTCATCACATTCTCCATAGTAAAATTCATCAATAATGTCTTGAATGTAGAACTCAACTGTACAATCTATGAAGAATCTTCCAGAATCAATGTGTTCTCTAGCCTTTATCGAATTGAAGAAGTCTTGAAAGTTCCTTAGCAAGCAGATGTCAGCCATATTGCTCAAGTTTCCAGTGGCATACTCTATTATTTCCTTCAGTGTTCTTAACATTTCTCTTTGCTTCTCAGAATAAGGAAACAAAGATTTCTCAAATGTCTTATACACATAAGTGTACTTCAACAGCTCTTCTTCACAAAAAGTTGGATCTACATCTTCACTTACAATATCATATTTCAGCTCATTCACATAGTTGATAAAATCATCTGTATCTCAGGTTTCATTAGATATAACCCAAGCAGTGAATTGTTCTTCCATTTTCTTGATCAACTCTTTTTGATAATCAGTATATTCTAAAGTAGACCAACGTACGAGTTCCATAACAAATCTAATCTCATCCTCATGGTCATCTAAGTAGTCAAACATGTCTTCCTTGGTTGAAATCACAGGAGGATGTTCAAAACACTCGTCTTCAGTTGTTAGCCTGATTTTATTGTTTGGTTTAAAAGAATGGTCGTCTATCTCTATATCTTTAAAATTCTCATTATCACTTCCAAAGTCCACTTGCATCGACTCCATTTCTTAATAACAGTTAAATTTCTCTGTGCACATAAAATAGCACATAGTTTAGATTACTTATCTAATCCTATTCTATCTAAAGTGATTTATTATACATATTGAATAATTATATTAATTTCTTATACATTGCTAATCAAAAGATCTCGGTAGCTCCATTGATAGTACACAAAAGCGGAGAAACAGGTCAGCGCGAAGCATGTTAAAAACCTATTCCTTTCGAGAAGCACCTTACCTCTTATATGATAAATCAATGAGGTAGGGCTGAACTCTCCTTATACCTTTGTTTTTGTTAGTATTCTCAGTGGGTGAGCCGATATTTCTTATTGATTTTGCAACACATTAGAAAAATATAATTGTTTTACAGGGAAAATAGTTAGTTAAAAATAAAATACACCGCTCCCCGACAGCGACGCCAAAAACTTGATGTGTGCTAAGTATATGCAATTATAATCACAAGTTTTAATTAAGGAAATACTAAATAATACTATCACACAATTCAGGCAAGTGATATCCTGATCATAGAATATAGTTTTATAAGTAAGTCCAGATTCAAACACAGGGAACGTGATTTAATCTATAACTAACTATTTATTTATCCTAATTAAAATTATTATAATCAATATATAATTTAACAATAATATACAATAATATATAAGATAGGGGGAACGTTTTAGTTCCGATCGAACATATGTATAATTGATACCAATTTTTTAATAGATAAGTTTAAAGGAACAACTTAAGAATACTAAATTGGATAGAAGATTATGACTATTTAAACTATTATTTATTACACTTATTATATCAACTTATGTCTATTTGCGTGTTGGCTATTATTATTGTGATTTACTAATGTAGAAAACCTCAAAGGTTATGACAATTCTCATATAGCAATACAGTCAAAGGTTATGTAAAGTATCACTATTTATTAAGATCTATCAACATATTATTGATGCAATTCCAGGGTCGGTTGAATCATAATACTACTTAACATCTAACAAAACATAATCACTTAATTTAAAAACCCAAAAGGTTAGTGAGTTTATCTATAAATCAGTTAATTATGATCATTAACATAGTATAACACATAATTCTTGCATAATAATATTCAATAATATAGTTCCAACATAAACATATAATTCATATAACAAACATAATAAACATACATTTAAACATTCATAATGAAAATCTAACAAGGAATTAATTCAAATAAACAATATCCATAGTAACCCAAAAGGTTAGTGAAGCTACAAGGATAAAGAAACCGAACCAATTGACGAACTAGCTTTTCCTAAGGTTGAAAACCTTCAAACCTTAGCTCCTTAGCCTCCAATTTCGCACCTAAAGTCGACCTTAAACCTTAATATTCGACTTTTAATTTTAAGAATCGTATATCGTTTAATCAAAACTAAGCCTCTATTTATACTAATCTTGGCCGACCCTCCAACCGCCGGTTGGAGTTTATTAATCCTACTCCAACTCTGCGCAGTTATCCACCGCCTTGAACTCTTAGCCCCAACCGCCGGTTGGGCAATCCAACCGCCGGTTGGACTTAATTTCCAGAATTTTTCATAAACGGCTTGGGCTTCAAATTGGGCTTCTCTTTCTTTTTTAAACGGATTCACTTGTTTCCTTGGCCCAAATATTTAATATTATCTTTTTAGTCTTCATTTCTTTAAGGTTTAGATCTTCTTTTCTTCAATTGCTTTAATTTCTTCAGTTTCGGTCTTATTTTCGTTCTTTTTTCTTCAATCTTCAATTAAATACATTTCTGCAAATATTAACAAAATAAGTATCTAAAATCATATAAATGCATAAAATGTATACAATTATAGGGATAAATAATATAAAATATAGTATCTATTTGATGCTTATCAATAAACATCAATATTCATAATCAATTATCAAATTATGATCATTAGGATCACATCATCATTTTAATCTACTTTAATTATCACTAATCAATATGGTTAAACCATTACCAAGGTCATTAACCTCTACCATCAATAATTCAACAAAATATTTATATTTGGTCAAATGAATACTTAGCCAAATAATTTGCAACTTTAATCTTTAATTCTCAATTAAGTGTTCTAACAATAAACAATACTCATTTCATCATATTACCCATCATGATCATAATAATCATCGTAATCCCCATGAACACTTAATCAATTCACACATTTTATCATGAATGATATTAATCATCATCATTAATCAACTATACTATCTTCATTAACAACAATTATTCATTTATACATCATTAACTCAAACTAAGGAATCATTATTCATGAATAATCAAGTAAACTCATACTTTATTCATGAACATGTATCAATTTCATCAATTCTAAGTTAGAACTTAGCTTATAATTATGATTTACTTATCAACTAACCCTTTTAACATAATTACAACCTTCACTTTATGAACAATCAACTAAATTCATCACTTTATATATAATCATACATGAAATTCTCCAATTCTATGTTAGGGTTTAGTTAGAAATAATGAATTAATCCTTAACTAACATTAGTTAACAAAACCAAGCTTCAATTTCAAGTTAATCATCTTAATTTAATCAAATACATAAAACCCAGTTTCTAGGTTTATGAAACTCAAGAAATTATAACTTATAAGATGATGAGAAGGATTAGAGGGTGATAATCCATGTTCTTGAAGCTTGAATTTGAACTTGGAAGCTTTAATTTGATGTTTCTTCATGAATTGATAATTACTTAGGGTTTCATGGTAAATGATAAGTACATACGGTTTGTATGTAGGTAGGGAATTAAAGAAATACACAACCGACTTAAAGCCTGTGTAGTTATCATACAATTGTTTAAATTTCATTCCCCGTACTTATCATTGTCTGGAACTTAAAAACTATTTACGGGAATAACTATTTTATTTTACCGTCAACTGAATTAAATGAAAACAGTTAATAATTTATTAGTCACAATAAATTATATGACTCATTTACCCATTTATTTTCAAGTAATATAGCGAACCTATTTTCTGACACATTAAATAATAATTTACCGTCAGAAATATTAAAATGCTACCAGACCCGAGGAATGGGTGTTACATTTATGATTTGATTTCGATGATGAAGTAGTACTGAAATTTAGGAATTTAGGTGAACGTATGATGAACCTACTATGTTAGGTTTAGGATACAACTAATATGTGTTATTTCTTGGCTTAATAAGGTTATGATGCTTAATAAGGAATTCAGATGAATGTATGATGAACCTACATGATTTCTTATCCTATATGTTGTTTTAAATTGCTTGTTTAATGCTTTCTTAATGATTGATATGTATGCCTATGTATATAGAATTATTTGGGCAAGGAGTAATATGCGGTGTCCTTTATGGGGTGTACTTTACATATACATTACACCATATTTCTGCTAGTGTTGATCACACAATGGCCCGATCACAATCCATTGTCATCTGATCGCAGGCCACATTCGAGGCCCGAACGCAGCCCCATTGCAGCACCTTTCGGGCCTGCCTACAGCTAACTTTCAGGCCTGGTCGCAGCCACATTTGGGCCTGCTCGCAGCCATATTCAAGTTTATGAGGCTACCTTTGGTCAAGTTAATTATGAGGCTACATCATAATAATGTATTATGAACAACTTTGTTACTTGTAACAGGAATAAGTTAATTATGAGGCTAGTGTCAACTTTTATGCATACAAATACATTATGTTAATTGGTTCATATTGGTGGATAATAATTATTAAACTATGTTTAGACATGACTACCTAACGCGCATGCTCCCCTTGTAGTTCATTAAAAATGTATAACTATTAACTAGTAAATGTGGCAATTCTGACCCATTTACTATGTAATGGCCACATGGGTTGATTTTATCTTGTTTGTACTTGTTTTAAAGCGCTTTTTATTATAGCAGATGTTTCATATGTGTTTTAGGATTTGACCTTGTAGATTACTATGGCCATATAGTTCAAAGTGTGCTTAGCCATGTACCATAGACTACAAATAAAACAGTTAAGACATATAACATATTTTACAGTAAGTTACAATATGGTATTACAAAACCCACATATGACATGACCATGTCCGTAACTCGTTAGTATTCTCTATCATCAGTTAGTCACAGCCACGAGAAAGAAAATTACGCCTACCAACTGCTGTCATGGCTGTGATAGGGCAATGATAGTCACAAACATGTCTTAGTCATTGGTCTATCATGGCCATGACTGAATGTTTTATTGCTATGTAGCCTCGTTAATTTTGACTTTTGAGTAGCACTTCCATTGTGGTCAAAATCTCTAACATACGTTAAAGTTATTTTTTTGCTCGATCTTTATAATGAAGCGCCTAGTACTAATACTACCCATTGATAACCGAGTGATGTGAGTTCAGGCTTTCTAGTTGCTTTGAGGGGCCTAACATAAGTCAAAGTTATTTTTTTTGGACTTCCATTGTGGCGTATTTCCCTATCTAAATTGTAATGTATTTTCTTCTATATATGTTTATGGACTGGTTTATTTATTTTTATAGGTATGACGAACCAAAAAGAAACTATGGTGGATGGATAAGTGTACCGGTTTGGGTTAAATGGGTATGGGTTATTTAGGTGAATCAGGTATATAAGTTAAATGACGATATAGGTGTTTTTAGAGTCAAAATTTATAAAGATGGTTCTTTCCGCACTGAAAATCGTCATCTTTTGTTTAATTCACGCTTCCAACGATTTTTTGAAGTGATAACGGATGCAGAACCAATAATTGGGACCTTATTAATTAGATGCCAAAACTAAAGGATCGTATTTCAGTTGTTATCTAATAAACCACAAAAATCTCGATGAGATTGTACGCTATCATTTTCCTATCATTTTCTTATGCAGGTTTCGTAGAAGAATGACTACAATTGTGACTATAGGTATTTAAACAAGAATGTGTGAGTGAAAATCACTTGTGAAAAAGAGTGTTCACTGTGGTAACTGAACTTCTCCTACAACTTACTATCATGTTAGGTCTATTCAACACTCACCAAGTAGAAGCCACATTGTTATTGTTGTTGTTATTAGCGCTAAAAAAAACCCTCGAAATGCTCATGATGACAATCACATTGCAGCCCCACTCAACGTATAATTCAACACATTCTATGGTAACTCAAGTGATGAGTCCGAGAACAGACACGATAACAACACCATAGTAATCCCTCTTAATAAACACGTGAGGCCTAGGCATATGTTTGCCAAAACAACATAGTAGCTACAGCTTGTATATAACGAGAGCTAGTAGTTGGAGCTTATCATGTTTTTCTAGATATGAATTGACATAAAATGATAAAAATGTAAATGATAAATAAGTGCATAATGGTACTTATGTAATTCTAGTAGTTTTTGTTTTCTAGAGCTTATTTTTTCCCTATAAACTCTTATATTGTAGCAAACAATGTTAAAAGCTTGAACTTATTGAAAAAAATAAGTTTAAGCTCTTATATGTTCTAATTATTATTTGGTTAATTTCCTATACCTTGAATACAGTCACTATACAAATATATAGATACAAAAATGGGCTCCTACAATGGGCTATCAATACGGACCATAATAATGCATACAAACATCTAATCTAATATATACAATACACTAACATACCCCTGCAAGTTTATTAGGAGGTACAATCCGAACGTTCAAACTAGATCTAAATTTGGTGAATAGAGTTGTTAGAAGCCTTTTGGTAAAAATGTTTGCATACTGGGAGTGTGAGGGAACGTGTAGAACCCGAATGTGTTCCAAAGGCACCTGGTCACGAACAAAATGATTATCAATCTCAATGTGCTTAGTCTGCTGATGCTGAACCGGATTAGAAGTCATACAAACGGAATTGATGTTGTCACAATAGACAATGGTGGCCTTAGTTGGAGATGTGTAGAGCTCTCTGAGAAGATTACGTAACCAACAAGTTTCAGCAACATCATTGGTTGAACCTTGATATTCAGCCTCTGCACTAGATCTCAAAATAATTGCTGACACTTCGAGGACCATGAAAGAAAGTTATCCCCCAGGAAGACACAGTAGCCAGATGTAGATCTTCGTGTGGCTAGACATCTTCCCCAATCAGCATCAGAGTATGCAACAAGACCGTCGGTAGTGGAGACATAAATCTGAAGGCCATGATCAAGGGTGCCACGAATGTAGCGCAGAATGCGCTTGAGCACAAGAAAATGTGGCTCACGAGGATTATGCATAAATAGGCATATCCGCTGAACAATATAAGAGATATTTTGACTCGGTGAATGTGAGATACTGAAGGGCTCCTGCAAGGCTCCTATACAAAGTAGGATCATTGACTGGAGGGCCAGTGGCATCCAACTTTGACCGAGTGTCAGTTGGAGTACGACAATGATTACACTGCATCATGTTAGCACGCTTCAAGATATATGTAGCGTACTTCTGCTAAGATAAGAGCATACTCGTTGAGCTGTGTGTGATTGAGATACCCAGAAAGTAGTTAAGTGCCCCGAGGTCAGTCATGAAGAATTCTCGGCTAAGCTGATCAATGATAGTATGTAGGAGTGATGTGAAAGATGATGTCATCCACATACAAAAGCAGGTAGACAATGGAAGTCCCCTGATGGAAAACAAACAAGGATGAGTCAGATCAACTACGCTAGAACTTTTGTCTCTGAACAAAATCAGCAAATCGCTAATACCAAGTGCGGGGGGCCTGTTTCAGGCTGTATAAAGAGTGATATAGGCGGCATACATAGTTAGGGAACTGAGAATCATGGTATCCTGGCGGATGATGCATGTAAATGGTCTCCTGTAAGTCACCATAGAGAAATACATTCTTTACGTCAAGCTGATGTATGGGCCAGTGGCGTGAGACTGCTATTCTCAAGACAGTGCGAATGGTGACCGCTTTGACAACCGGACTAAACGTCTCATCATAATCAATGCCAATCTGCCGACTCTTACCGTTAGCAACCAGTCTGGCTTTGTAACGAGCCAGTGAACCATCAACATGGAACTTCTGCTTAAATAACCACAAAGAGCGAACCACGTTAGCCCCGAGAGGGCATGGAACAAGTACCCAAGTGCCATTAGAAATAAGAGCATGATATTCCTCAGCTCATCCATGGTTTTATGCCAGTGAGGATTCTGAAGAGCCTGTAAGTATAAGTATGACCGGGGCATAGATGATGTGTTAGTAGTTGTGTTTAAGTAAAGGCGTGTGATATGTTTATTAATCCCATGTTTGCCACGGGTCATCATAGGATGTGTGGGTGGTGGTGGTGCTGGTGAGGGTGATGGAGTGGGTGAGTCTGTCGGTGAGGATGTAGTGGGTGTAGTATTAGATATTGACGGAGTGCTCGGAGATGAGTGGTCAACAGCGGGTGGTAGCACTGATGAGGCATGCGGGAATGCATGATGAAAAAATGGGCTTAGATGGAGGCTTTGTAGGGGTAACCGAGTTAAATGGAGACTTTCCCATACCTTGAATACAATCACTATACAAATATTTTATTATTATATAAATTTACTAATGAGGCATGTTTAGTAATCCTATGTTTGGTTAATTTCCCATACCTAAGATTCCTAGAATACAATCACTATATAAATATATAGATACAAAAATGGGCTCCTTCAATGGACTTATAGGGACCATAATGATGCTAAAAAGGCTCCTTCAATAGAGTAACTATAGGGACATAATGCATACAAACATCTAATTCTAATCTAATCTAATATATACAATACACTAACACCAATAAGCTAGTTACATACTTAAAAACCTCATAAGAATTTGAAAATAGACAATAACAAGTTAACAGCTAACTCAATTGTTTCTTATCAATGGCTTTTAACAATTCACATACTTTGGAAAAGAATAACACCAACACAAAGATAAGAAGATTAACAATACACTATTACACACCATATATATCCGTTATCTTAACAAGAAACAAAGAGTTCCAATCACAATGAACAAAGTTTATTGAAAGTTATCTCATATGAGTTTTACTCTATCTAAAGGGGCAAGATAGATATGCCACATTATCAAATTATTCTCTCAAACACTGGTATATATTAACGTGCTCTAGCAAACACCATCGATCAAGTTGACATAAACTAGTATCATCATAGACTCATAGAACCGAGTTCGACCCTTTTGGTGGGCATGTACCAATGTATCATTGATGTAGATTTCTCAAGTGGTTGAAGTCAAAAAAGCCCTTCCAGGTTGACGATTCGCCAGTGGTCCATGCCGCCCAAGAAGCTGCAAAAAACTTATGTAGCTAAGGACACCATTGCAATTAAAACTTCATTATGGATTTTCTTTAAATAGTTTTTTCGGGAAATTTCCAAACGAACAATTTCAACGAAATCTTTCAATTTTTTGATATATCAAATTAAATAGCTTATCGTGCTTTGATCAACTTGACCCTATTAGACTACTTGAATCGGAATATTAAGCATAAAGATTCCACTTGCCTGTAAATAATTTTTCTTTATCGTACCAATTTTGTTTTATTCAGACAGCCCCATTTAAATCCATTATTTATCCCGTTTACTTTCCGTAAGTAGTTTTAACCATGAAAAACCTGACATACCTTAGCGTTGACACCATCAGGCATGATCCGATACTCGGCCTTCCACTTGACATAATCCTGACGACTAAACTTTGTGAATCCCCTTAAATTTACATTTTCAAAACGATTACAAAGTGTATACACCAAGATTTCCACAATTAAACCCATAATTAAGTCGATCAATACATATTGACTATATATTAAAAAAGCAGATACCATTTCCTGCTAACAATAATCTTTTGACGACCCGGAAACTTGAACTTAGCACGACGTAAAGCCTCCTGTGCATGCTGTCCATTATTGTCCCTACATCGAACGGAAAGAAGCACTTGACCAATATGAACACGAGCACACGTCCCTAGTGGTTTCCCAAACGCGCCTCTCATGCCCGTTTGGAGCCTATCGGCGCCAGCACACGACAACATCTTATTGATCCTCAAGACATGAAAAGGATGGACTCGAACCCTCAAGTGAAACGAGTCTTTTCCCGCATGCTTAGTCATGTACTTGTTGCAAGCAATTCGGGCTGCTTCAAGAGCTTCACTTGACACATTCTCTTTCTCCCAACTTACCAAATGAACACAAAACGGAAGTTCATCAACACCTTTCTTTTTCATTCCAACATCATAGATCCTAATCTTTGGATCGGGTACACCACGACAGAATCGTGATTTTGGATATGGTTTGTTTTTGATTTGGCGATAACATCTTGCTGGTCCTGCATAAGTCATCACAAAACAATGATTTCTTTTCGAGATATTTTTGAGAATATTTCTTAAAACATTGAATTTATGAAATAAGTAATTTGTGCGATAGGCAACTACTACTATCAATCTGTTTATGGAAACCTGCTAATTAATAGTTTAATTTTCAAGTTCAATTGGCTTATGACTTTGTTGTATCATAGCAAAACAATTTCATTAAAGTTACAAACAAATATGCGATAAAATTACTAAAAACAATTAAGGTTTAGCAAGATCAAAACAAGATTATGAATTCAAAAACTAAATTAAGAGTTGGTTACACATGCATGATTATGTAAAAAGAGTAAAGAATATAGAGAAAGATGAAGTTAATTACTTCTTCCCATGGTGATATGATGAAGCTTATTTTTTGTTCGATTTGTGTGGTTGGAAACCCCAAATATATTGGGGAAGAAATGGAGAAAAAATAGAACGATCAGAATTACTCGTTTGATCAAGTAGTATTAAACGAATGTTATGGAAAGTGGGAATTAATTGACTTGAAATGGTGTGAAGCTACGATTGGTGTTTGATATTGGGATGAGATTAGATTGGTAGAACATGTCATGTGATCATCATATGTTAGAATCTTGTACGTAATTCTAAACATTATATATATTGTTGTTTTGCTATATATAATTAATAACCATGCATCTTAATATATTTATATGATGATGGATTTAGTTGTGTAGCCACAAAATTTTACTAGGATGATAGTATTTCACTTAAAAGTATTGATGTTTGATCGTATAGACGTTCAGTTGGACAATTATATTGGGTTTATCGTTTAGGAGTATATCGAACTCTACATCTTTTCTTTTACTATCGTATGTATCTAGTGTTGGGATTAATATTGTATTTTATTCAAATTTTAAGATCATCTATTGTATGCATTGTTGTATGTATAGAACCTACAAGAAAAAAGTAGATTAATTTATGTAGTTATAAAATATGCAATAGAAGGTTTAAAAAATTTAAATCACACGAGTATAGTTTTTTAAAGTTGAAGGAATACAGTGGTTAAAAATGTAAAGTTCGATAAATTCTCAAATACTATAAATTCCAAGTATACTAGCTGACATAGAAGGGTAAATCCGGACAAAATAACTGAACGAAAAATATACTTCCATATTTTTTCTTTCGACAACTTAATTTAGGTAATATTAATAATCATAATTGTTAAAAAAAATGAATTAGAATATCAACAAAAGTTGTCTAAAGTGTGATTGGGTGTTTATAGCATCTTATTCGATTCGTTAAAGAAAAATTATCACGCATATTTGGTTCTTTAAGAAGTTCAAAAAGGCAGATTTCACCTTTTTTTAATTCTTTTCTTGTGTGTTTATGGTTATGGGTTAGCTAGCTGCTAGCCCGGCCCGTTCAAAATCCGGCTCTTTTTGAACTTTTTCCATGTAAATTGACAAGATATGTGCATATAATAAGGGAGAACTTAACAAATTCAATATTTCTCATAAAAATAAAGCATAAATTATTTTTGGAGACTCACATTGTCACGGTAACATATGTTTCAATATTTTTGTAATGCAAGAAAGCTACAACTTGCTAATTAACAAACACCAAAGCGTCATTGGCGTAACAGTATTGTGGAGACTCTTTAACTTTCATGTCCGATGGTATACATATGTATATATTCGTGGTAGATGAGTGTGTGTGAGTTTGCCTTTCTAAGAAACAAACTTGCTAACAAACAAAGAAGTAACGCACACATAGTGTTCTACAAGTAAGATTACAATTTAGCATATAATTGTAAAGGGCAAGTAGAAAATAGAGTTTGTAACATTTCTATATGCTACGATGAACATAGTAAATTGCCCTCAGTTTAGATGGCGATGAAGTACGGTCGTTTATTGAATCGATCTATATGTTCACTTGAAACTTTTAAAGAGTTGTGTTGTGTTAAAAACTCAAAATTATAAACCTTAATTATTAGCGGTAAATATGCTTCAAGGGGGTGTTTGGTGGAGTTCATTTATGTTGCTTATTATTATAAGGAAATAAGCTTGAATAAAAATGTTTATTTCAAGATTAATTCCCTCTTAAATAAGCAAAATAAGCTTTATCATTAATACAAAAACATGAGCTGATTGTGTTATAATAAGCAAATAAGCTAATAAACAACAAAAATAAACTCATCCAAACACCCACTTAGCTATACTCAGACATTCAGTAGCTTATTAGCTTATTTAGGCCCAATAGACTACGTACTTTTAATGTTTGGATGAGCAATTGTGAGCTTATGTAACGATTTCAAAAGCAGCCAAATATTGACTTTATTGATCTTATTTAATATTGACTTTATTGAGCTTATTTGACATATTTACTACTCCGTAATAACTTTATCTTTTGTTTTAAAAATAACAATCTTCTATCTTATATATTAAAAGAAAAACCTTGAAAGAATAATAACCATTAGACGAAGATTAACAATTAAGATCTAGTCTTTCATTTATTTAATGACATCATTAATCTCATTTTTATGTGACTAAAATACTAATATACCCTTCCATGTTTACAATATACCCCCTTCAATATTTACAATATAAAACCTCTATTTATTCTTTAATCGTATATAATCCTTCAAATATTTTACGGAGATTTTAGTTTAATAACTACTTTATTATTTCTTTCATAATTGAAACTCTTCCTATAATCTTCTTTATTTATTTATTTTTTTCGAAAAAGCCCTAATTAGTTATTTTCAATTTTAAAAAATTCATGACTTCATTCTATCGGTCAGTGATTTAAATTCTTATATGATCATCTTTTTTAAAAAAATTTATCAATTTCTAATTTACGATTCTTGGATTATATATGTCAACGGGTCGGATTTCGACGGTTTATATGGTATTTGTACCCATACCACCGCCCTTCTTGAACTCTTTTATCATTTTTTAATTTACAATGTATGAATTATGGATGCCAACGGGTCGAGTTCCGACGGGTTTTATTGTATATGTACTCATACCAATTTAAAATATTTATACCCGTACACGACCCAATACCCGTTTGGTATCTAATTATTATTAACTGTTAACCATCGGTTATTCATATTTATACGCGAGTTTCGGTTATCTACATGTATGTAACTTTGGCCAAACAAAAAAATATATAGTTATTCTTATTGAAAATATGATGCAAATTTCAAACATGAAAAAAACCATACCGAATTACAAGATTAGAAATATTAAAGCTAACAATATAATTTTCTAAATTAATTAATTCAGAGTTTCAGTACATAATATAGTATTATTATTATAAAACAATACAAATAAAAAAAAGAAAGGGATACCATATACACTATTATCAATAATTGATTAATTAATTTCTCTTTTGCCACTAATTTCTCTATATCTCGATTTACATCCCTAAAATAATTTACCATTTAATCTTCTAAGGTTGTGTTAATGTCATTCGGGTCAGTAGAGCTTGCATTTGAGTTGTCATATTTTATCATCTTTCGTCAAAGTTAAAAAGATAAAGTAATGCATTATAGATTATTGATTTAAATTACAAAGAGTAAATTAGATGGACGAAAACCACTAATGCACTAAAAAGCGTTATTTATTAGATACAAAATAGTATTATCTGTTGAACCGGTAAATTCGCTTATTTAAAAAAACATATATGTACGATTTTTAATAATATAGTATTATTAAATATTAATACAAATAACAAAGTAGTATCATACACAATATTGTCCCTATCAATTAATTAATTTAGTTGGACTCATCAATCCAAAATCTATCACAATTCAAATGCTTAACACATTTTTCATTTAAAATTAAAACAATACAAACTGATGTAAATATTTTATAATTGATAATTTCTTCTATAATTCAAACTCTTCCTACAGTTTTATTTATTTTATTTTTTATGAAAAACCCCAATAAGCTATTTTAAATTCCAAAAAAGTTTATAACTTCATTCCATCACCTACCAATTTAAATTCTTATGCGACCTACTATTTTGAATCATTTTATCAATTTCTAATTTACAATTATGGATCATGAATGCCAACGGGTCAAGTTTCGGCGGATTTTAGTTTATTTGTACCAATACTACTGCCTTTTTAAAAAATTTTTTATCAATTTATAATTTACAATGCTTGGATTATGAATGCCAACGTGTCTATTTCCGAGAGGTTAAGTGTATCTGTACACATACTGGTTTCGAATATTCGTATCGATACCCGACCAAATAAATTAATTAATTTACTTGGACTCATCAATCCAAAATCTATTACAATTCAAATCCTTAATATATTATTAATTTAAATTTATAACAGTACAAACCGATGTACCGTGTAACATCCTCGATTTGGGCCTAGTAGAAATACGATATTTTCATTACTTTCTTGTATTTAAATTGTATTTAGAAATAATTGGTATTATTTGGATAATTTAAATTAATAGGTCAAATGATCAAATGATTTATTATGCTAGGTGAATTATTAATTGTTTTAAATTAATTTAGTTGACGGTATAATAAAATGTATTTCTCGCAAATAGTTTTTGGGTTCCAGATAATAGATTTAGAACGGGTATAATATTACACTGTATTATAACCATGCTCATAGGAAATGTCGACCCTTTCTTTAGTTCTTCCATTGTCTCACACCTCAAGAACACACACACACATTGAAGGAAGGCAACATCAATCAACTATTTGAAGATGTGATTTTGTATTTGCAACTGAATTCACCATCTTCTTCTTCACCTTGTTCATCTAGTTTTCTTCCTTTCCATTGTAAGTAATTGTTTAGTGTTCTTGAGCTCAATTGATGAGATTAAGTAGAAAGATTGATGCATGTATAATCCAATGTGCTTAAATGAATTGTAGTTACTGAAATCATCATCTTGTTCTTGTCTTGAATGCAAATTTCTAGGTTTGAATGTGTGAAATGGGTTTTGGTTAAATTAGGTTGAAAACATGATGCATGTACCTAATTTGAAGTTTGATGATGCTATTTGTTGTTGTGTTATGTTTATAGATGTTACTTGAGGTCAATTGCTAGATGATTTCGTGTTTGGTGATTGAATTGTATAAAATTGGAGTTTTTGGTTCGTGCTGTGTAATTGCAGGTCTGAGACCCTGGTTTAAAACGTGCGAACGCGATCCAGCTACCTCGCCCGGATCGCGTTCCACAGTTAAAATTGGTCACAAGTACGTTTTGTTCTTAGGAACGCGATCCTGACCCACAACCCGGATTGCGTTAGTACGTGTATTTTGCCACAATTTGATTTTGTTCTATGGAACGCGATCCAGCTCCATATTCCGGATCGCGTTTGTAAGTGAAAATTTGTAACAGAATGTTTTGTACAGTGGAACGCGATCCAGCCACTCCCAACCCGGATCGCGTTTGCTAGTTATAATCTGACGAATTTGACAACTTGTGACTTATGTACCTATGTTAGTTAACTAGTAATGAAAGTATAGTATAATCGATTAATTGACATTATATGCATGGTTAGATTGTAATAAACTTGATACAAGAATCTAATTCGGGTTTTGATTTTGTTCTCAGATAAACCGAAGACTCAATAAGATAAGACCTTTGACTGGAGACGATGATCGTTAAGGGTGAGTGGATCTTGGACTCTCAGTCTAAGTTAGTTGTAACAACATGGTTACAACGGGTAAACTGGATATATTGCAGTGATTGCTTAGATAATATATTGCCATAATGGTTATCCCTGGAATGATTATTGGTGTCCTATATGTTATGATAAATGAGGACTATTTGAATTGTCGGGGGGTCAACTAATGTATTGGGTTTGGGTACTATTACTTTGGACAACGTAAGTGCTTTGTACATGTGTTGAACACTGAAATTATGTTGTATGTAGTAATAGTACCAAACTATCGGTTTAACCTCTGATTTGGCCTTCAGTTGGTTTTAAGTGTTACTTGAGGAACCACCGCGGCATGAGGGTACCTCAAGGACCACCGATCCTTCTTGATTTGTGTGTAATGCTTGCTGTAGACATTTGTTAAGCTAAATTAGATTGATAGTTTTGGATCTATTCACTTAGCTTCGTGCTAATCCCACCTCACTACTTCTTGCAGGGATAGCTTTTAATTGTGGGTAGCTTGAAGTATGGGATGAATGGGATGTTTGACAAATCTACTCTGATAGAGATATGTTTGGATTAAACATTTTGTATCAGATTTTAATATAACACCTAAGTATGTATTTAGCAAATTATGATAATTTGGTATTAAAGATTGTGCGTATTTTGGGTTGCACTATGGAAATGTATTACACGTATCCTATGATGTATTTTTAAATGTTCGCTTCTGTAATAAAAAAAAATGTCTTGAAAATTTGGAGGTTGTTATAAGTTGGTATTAGAGCCTAGGTTTGGGTGAATTGGACAATAGTAAATGTTCAATCCCAAATCTATTGTGTCAGTCAAACATTCAAGGGTGTGGGATTTAGCTATGATAGGATAATTTCTTAGTATGTAGGTACGAACGATTAACGAGTTGTGAGATGTGTTGTAATGCAGGATATGGCAGATAATGAGAACCCGACCGTTACTTTCATCAATATTCCGGTATCCGATATCTCTCCTCCTGAAACCCAAAATGTTAGTCAAGGACAAACCGGTACTTCCTTCGCGGCCGAGGATATGAGCCAAGAGGATTATATGTTGTACTTAGAGGGGGAAAATGTGAGACTTAAAGCTATCGAGCAACAGTTTTTAGAACAACAAGCCCGGTTATCTCAGCAGTTTCCTCAGAATTCACCACCAGTTTATAGCACTGTACCACCTACTCTAGTGTCATCTCAGACTCCTTCATCATTACCACACTACCACCAGCAACCTCATGGAAATGTCTTTCAGACATCGGCCCCATTTGCATCTTCGGGGCCATCGGGGTTTCAGTTTCCGGTATTTCCTCCGCCATTTCACCATAAAGTTTGTTCTTTTAAGACATTTAAATCTAGTGGACCATCAGATTATTATGGAAGTTCAAATCCCTCCGTAACTTTGGATTGGTTGAGGGATGTTGAAAGGAAGTTTGAGGTATGTAGGTGTGAAGAGGAAGTCAAAGTTCCTTATGTGGTTCATCTTCTCAAGGGTCCGGCAATGGGGTGGTGGGATTCCATTACCTCCCATTTGACTCCTCAACAAAGGGCATCCATTGGATGGTCCGATTTTTATAATGTGGTTTGCAAAAAGTATTGCTCGGGATATGATATGACCCGTATTCGACGTGAGTTTTTTGATATGCAATTGACGGATAATATAACAATGGACAACCTTATTGCCCAATTCTCTGAAAAGCTGAGGTTTGTGCACCAATGGGTGCCGGATGAGAGGACCAAAATTGATCACTTTGTTGGTATGTTGCCCCATGCTTATCGGACAACTGTTAGACTTGCGGGTACTCTTAACCAAGCTTTTGAGTTAGCCCGTTCTGTGGATGGTGATGTTAGGGCTCAAGGATTAGAGGTGAAGGACAAGTCCCCAGTGAAATCCAAGGGGGAGTCTTCGGGTAGTCCGGGGAAGAAAAAGTGGCATGGTTCTTTCCGTGGTAAAGGACAAGGTTCGAGTAGTGGTGCTATAGTGGATAAATCTAGCTGGTGCACTAATTGCAAATCAAAACATACGGGTCCTTGCACTCCACAAACGGTTAGGTGCATCAAGTGTGGGCAGTTTGGCCATGATATCAAAGATTGCACTTTCCCTAAGCCTGTGTGTTGGAATTGTCGCAAGGAAGGTCACCGTTCGGGTTTGTGTCCGGAGGCAGGGAGACAGAGAACGGGTACGGTCGGAGGTTCTTCATCTTCTGGCCAGAAAAGAAAGAATCCTCCTTTGGCAACGGGCAGGGCTTTTCAAATGACAGCCGATGAAGCTGTCAGGACAGAGAACGTCATCACTGGTACTTTTCTTGTAAATTCTGTACCGGCATGTGTCTTATTTGATTCTGGAGCTAATTGTTCGTTCATATCCAAGTCCTTTTGTGATAAATTGAAATTGACTCCCTCTGTTATTACAAATCCTATTGAGGTTGAAGTAGCGGATGGTAAAATGGTTCCGGTTACCACATCGATGACTGGAGCTAGTATTTTGATTGAAGTCCATAGTTTTCCTGTCTCTTTTCTTTTGATGTCCATTCCTGGATTTGATGTGGTATTGGGAATGGATTGGTTGAGCCAAAATAAGGCCAACATTGATTGCCATAGAAAGCTAATAAGACTTCCTACCTCGGATGAATCATATATCGTGGCTCGGGGTGAGCGGGTAAGTAGTAGTATTCCCTTGATTTCAATGATGAAAGCTAGAAAATCTTTAGCTAAGGGGTGTAAATCATACTTGGCCTATGTTGTTAACGCTAAATTAGAAAAGTAAAAGGTCACAGACGTCCGAGTGGTATCGGAATACTCGGATGTCTTTCCCGATAAATTGCCCGGCTTACCTCCTATTAGAGATGTAGAGTATAGAATTGAATTGATTCCCGGTTCTACTCCTATAGCGAAAGCTCCTTATAGATTAGATCCCTCCGAAATTCATGAAATGATGAGTCAAATTCAGGAGTTGCTAGATAAAGGTTTTGTTAGACCTAGTTCCTCTCCTTGGGGTGCGCCTGTGTTATTTGTGAAAAAGAAGGATGGCACCTTTCGGATGTGTATTGACTATAGGGAGTTGAATAAAAGAACCGTAAAGAATAAGTACCCTTTGCCCCGAATTGATGAGCTGTTTGACCAATTGCAAGGGTCCTCGTGTTTTTCAAAAATTGATTTGAGATCGGGTTATCACCAAGTGCGGGTTTGTGAGGAGGATATTCCTAAGACAGCTTTCCGCACTAGATACGGTCATTACGAGTTTCTTGTTATGCCTTTTGGGTTGACTAATGCTCCGGCAATCTTCATGGATTTGATGAATAGAGTTTGTAGACCTTTTCTTGATAAGTTTGTTATAGTATTCATTGATGATATCTTAGTGTATTCTAAATCTGAGACTGATCATGAGATGCATTTGCGATTGGTTCTTGATACTTTGAGAAAGGAGCAATTGTATGCTAAATTTTCGAAATGCGAGTTTTGGTTGCATGAGGTACAGTTTTTGAGTCACATCATTTGTAAGGATGGAGTTAAAGTGGATCCATCTAAAATTGAGGCCGTCATGAATTGGCAAGCGCCTAAGTCACCTTCTGAAATTAAGAGTTTCCTTAGATTAGCGGGTGTTATCGGAAGTTCATAAAGGATTTTTCTAAGATTATGGGTCCTTTGACTAAATTAACTAGAAAGAATATTAAGTTTCAGTGGACTGAGCAGCAGGAATCGACTTTTCAGATTTTGAAACAGTTATTGTGTCAGGCTCCGGTTTTAGCATTGCCTGACGGGTCCGATGATTTTATTGTGTATTGTGATGCATCTTTTGCAGGTTTGGGTTGTGTTTTAATGCAACGAGACCGTGTTATTGCCTATGCTTCACGTCAATTGAAACCTCATGAGATTAATTATCCTACCCATGACTTGGAACTAGCGGCAGTGGTTTTCGCCCTGAAAATTTGGAGACACTACCTTTATGGCACGAAATATGTCATTTGTACGGATCACAAAAGTCTTCAGTATATGTTCACTCAGAAAGAGCTCAATATGCGACAACGGCGATGGTTAGAACTGATCAAAGACTATGATTGTGAGATTCGTTACCACCCGGGTAAGGCTAATGTTGTGGCGGATGCGTTAAGTCGGAAAGGAAAATCAGAAAAGGTTTGTTTTATGCGTTTGGAGGTTTCTTCGGATTTGATTGATCACTTGAAAGTGGCTCAAATAGAGGCATTGAGGGATAATAACTTGAAATCTGAGGTTATGTTAAAAAAAGGAAGGATTTATTAATTGATGATTCTCGGGGTTTGAGACCTTTCAATCCCAAGTTTGGGTTCCCTTGCTTGGAGGACTTCGAGATGTGATCTTGTTGGAGGCACATAAATCTAAGTTGTCGGTTCATCCCGGAAGTACTAAGATGTATTATGATTTGAAACCGTTGTATTGGTGTACTTTGAAATTGGACGTAGCTCGATTTGTGGAATCTTGTCATATTTGCTCGCAGGTAAAGGCCGAACATCAAAAACCATATGGAGATTTGAAACAACCTGAGATTCCCGAGTGGAAATGGGAGCATATTACCATGAATTTTGTAACCAAATTGCCTTGAACTATTAAGGGTAACGATATGATTTGGGTAATCGTTGACAGATTAACCAAGAGTGCTCACTTTCTTGCTACTTGTGAGACGGCATCTTTGAGCAAGTTAGCACAGTTGTATATTAATGAGGTGGTTTCTAGACATGGAATTCCGTTGTCCATTATTTCCAACAGAGATTCTCGGTTTGCATCGGGGTTTTGGCAGAGTTTACAGCGGGAATTGGGTTCTAGAGTAAATTTGAGTACGGCTTATCATCCTCAGACTGATGGTCAGTCTGAGCGGACTATTCAGACCTTAGAGGACATGTTGCGGGCATGTGTTTTGGAATTTAGCGGGTCGTGGGATTCTCACTTACCTTTGGTTGAATTCGCCTATAATAATTCTTTTCACTCTAGTATAGGAATGCCACCTTATGAAATGTTGTATGATCGTCGATGTAGAACACCCACTTGTTGGTTAGAGCAATTTGCGGGTCCAGACTTAGTGCAAATTACTGCCGACAAAGTAGCCATAGCCCGTGATAAATTGAAGACGGCTTGTGATAGGCAAAGGCAATATGCCGATCCATGTCGTCGACCCGTGTCATTTGTAGAGGGTGAATTGGTTTATTTGAAAGTTTCACCTTGGAAGGGTGTTATTCGGTTTGGGAAACGTGGTAAGTTAGCCCCTAGATATATTGGACCGTTTAAAATTCGACATGTCGTCAATGATCAAACGGTGTCGTTAGATCTTCCTTCTGAATTGGCGGGTATTCATGATACCTTTAATGTGTGTTACTTAAGGAAATGCAATGTGGATGACCAATCTCAAGTTCTTCCATTGCGAGACTTGCATGTAAACTTAAGCCAGAGACTTGTAGAAGAACCCCTAGAGTTGTTAGACCGTAAGGTGACTAAACTTCGAAAGAAGGATATCCCAATGGTGTTGGTTAAGTGGAATCATAGTTTAGGTCCAAACCTTACATGGGAGACTGAGTCTAGCATGAGGACGCGTTATACTAGTCTTTTTTAGCATGGCGAGATTTCGGGGACGAAATCTCCTTAAGGAGGGAAGATTTGTAACATCCTCGATTTGGGCCTAGTAGAAATACGGTATTTTCATTACTTTCTTGTATTTAAATTGTATTTAGAAATAATTGGTATTATTTGGATAATTTAAATTAATAGGTCAAATGATCAAATGATTTATTGTGCTAGGTGAATTATTAATTGTTTTAAATTAATTTAGTTGACGGTATAATAAAATGTATTTCTCGCAAATAGTTTTTGGGTTCCAGACAATCGATTTAGAACGGGTATAATATTACACTGTATTATAACCATGCTCATAGGAAATGTCGACCCTTTCTTCAGTTCTTCCATTATCTCACACCTCAAGAACACACACACACATTGAAGGAAGGCAACATCAATCAACTATTTGAAGATGTGATTTTGTATTTGCAACTGAATTCACCATCTTCTTCTTCACCTTGTTCATCTAATTTTCTTCCTTTCCATTGTAAGTAATTGTTTAGTGTTCTTGAGCTCAATTGATGAGATTAAGTAGAAAGATTGATGCATGTATAATCCAATGTGCTTAAATGAATTGTAGTTACTGAAATCATCATCTTGTTCTTGTCTTGAATGCAAATTTCTAGGTTTGAATGTGTGAAATGGGTTTTGGTTAAATTAGGTTGAAAACATGATGCATGTACCTAATTTGAAGTTTGATGATGCTATTTGTTGTTGTGTTATGTTTATAGATGTTACTTGAGGTCAATTGCTAGATGATTTCGTGTTTGGTGATTGAATTGTATGAAATTGGAGTTTTTGGTTCGTGCTGTGTAATTGCAGGTCTGAGACCCTGGTTTAAAACGTGCGAACGCGATCCAGCTACCTCGCCCAGATCGCGTTCCACAGTTAAAATTGGTCACAAGTACGTTTTGTTCTTAGGAACGCGATCCTGACTCATAACCCGGATCGCGTTAATACGTGTATTTTGCCACAATTTGATTTTGTTCTATGGAACGCGATCCAGCTCCATATTCCGGATCGCGTTTGTAAGTGAAAATTTGTAACAGAATGTTTTGTACAGTGGAACGCGATCCAGCCACTCCCAACCCGGATCGCGTTTGCTAGTTATAATCTGACGAATTTGACAATTTGTGACTTATGTACCTATGTTAGTTAACTAGTAATGAAAGTATAGTATAATCGATTAATTGACATTATATGCATGGTTAGATTGTAATAAACTTGATACAAGAATCTAATTCGGGTTTTGATTTTGTTCTCAGATAAACCGAAGACTCAATAAGATAAGACCTTTGAGTGAAGACGGTGATCGTTAAGGGTGAGTGGATCTTGAACTCTCAGTCTAAGTTAGTTGTAACAACATGGTTACAACGGGTAAACTGGATATATTGCAGTGATTGCTTAGATAATATATTGCCATAATGGTTATCCCTGGAATGATTATTGGTGTCCTATATGTTATGATAAATGAGAACTATTTGAATTGTCGGGGGGTCAACTAATGTGTTGGGTTTGGGTACTATTACTTTGGACAACGTAAGTGCTTTGTACATGTGTTGAACACTGAAATTATGTTGTATATAGTAATAGTACCAAACTATCGGTTTAACCTCTGATTTGGCCTTCAGTTGGTTTTAAGTGTTACTTGAGGAACCACCGCGGCATGAGGGTACCTCAAAGACCACCGATCTTTCTTGATTTGTGTGTAATGCTTGCTGTAGACATTTGTTAAGCTAAATTAGATTGATAGTTTTGGATCTATTCACTTAGCTTCGTGCTAATCCCACCTCACTACTTCTTGCAGGGATAGCTTTTGATTGTGGGTAGCTTGAAGTATGGGATGAATGGGATGTTTGACAAATCTACTCTGATAGAGATATGTTTGGATTAAACATTTTGTATCAGATTTTAATATAACACCTAAGTATGTATTTAGCAAATTATGATAATTTGGTATTAAAGGTTGTGCGTATTTTGGGTTGCACTATGGAAATGTATTACACGTATCCTATGATGTATTTTTAAATGTTCGCTTCTGTAATAAAAAAAAATGTCTTGAAAATTTGAAGGGTGTTATATATCGTACACCAACACCAAAACATTTATTAAATTTATATAACACATCCATATAAGACATATCATAAGGTTAACCCACAAATTTTTCGGGCTTAAACTAGTAATAATAATAAGAAAAGAAAAATAAGAGTAATGTTCATTATAGTAATATTACCTTCGTAAGCTCATTAAAATACTCAAAGAGGCTTAAAAAATAAGTTATAAGCTGCTTTTTAAGCCACATAAATATGCTAATCCAAACCCCTGAATTTCAAATTATTGTTAACGAACTACTGGAAAAGTGGAAAGTTGTGAATCGAAGTTTTAGATTGGATATATAAAACTGTATATATCACCACTTGACTAAATGGCCAAGTGGTAGGTTGGGCTATTGGCTTCTTAAAGATAAGGGGTTCATTGACGTGGGTAAACATTTAGCATGTTAGGTACCTACACCCGTAAAACATATGGGGCTCTCGGAAAACTTGCGGGATAAAGGTTCATTCCAACTCCAGACAACTTCACTGTGTCAGGGGAGTTGCCCGGAGTAATCATTATGGGGTTGACAATGACTGGTACCAAAAGCACACGAGATTAAAGTTTTCTCGCCAATTTACACCTTTACAGAAAAATGTATAATTTTGAGTCAATGTTTAGATATTCCTTTATGCATTTCAATAACCGGCTAAGTTTATGAAGTAATGATATATAGGCTCAATTACAAACCTACTTTTTTATTGATTGAATATTTTTCTTTCCTAAAATCTCCTCCGGTCAAAATCAAATTTTCAGGATTAGATTTAGACTTACAAATTTAGGTTTAGCAATCGTTTTCTTTTTTATCTGCTTTGTGATATGATCTCCGCCCAATCACTTATATATATTTGGACCAAATTCATCACATCCACCTTTGGCTTCTTTCAGAGTTAAACCTGTATGTCATTGGTGAATTTTTTTAACTTGTTCCTACATTTGTGAGTAGGGTGCAACTTTAAAGCATTAAAGCTACTAGGTTGAAACAAATACAGATGAAGGGGTCTTTTGTTTGAGCTTAAAATGTCTTGAAAGTGGTAGTTGTATTAATAGATAAGTTAAATGTCCATTAAGATATTTTGATATATTTTTCTAATCAGGTTTTAACCTAGCTGAAAAACTATTTATTCAATAAGCTATTTACAATTGCTTAAAACTTCTAATTGATATATAAATCTCATAACGTTCTGTCTTTTTTCTCGTATAAATTAATTATCGTATGTTAATTTATGTAAAAAATATTTCTTTCAATTTTTGGTTCATTTATTTTAGTTTATTTATTATTTCATTACAAGTTATTTATTTATGTTATTATTATTATTTGTATCTAGAAGTCTCGAAAGTTATGTCGGAACTCGTGTAAATTTTATTTTTTCTTAAGTTAAATCGTTTGAAACTATGTTATATTCATTCAATTTGTATCATGTCAAAAAATAGTGAAGCACGTGCATTCAGATGTTTGTACTTTTTATTTATCAAACGATCTTAATAATTATGTATTCAGATTTCAGATGACAGATCTTATTATTCAGAACTGGTTTTCAGATTTCAGCTATCAGTAATCAGAATAAACAAAAGATCCCGAATTATCTTGTTTGGTTCATATTTGGAGCCGAGCATTACGTACTACACACACTGTTTTTGCAATTAGTTAAAGCTCAAAAGCAACATGGTTTAGCCGTTTAGGTCGAGTTGATTGTTGATATGCTTTACATTTCATATTTATTTTTAGTCAATATGAGTAAGGTTCAAATGAGTCCATGATTTTTGAGTGAGACTAAGGGAACCAATAATATCATGTCACATGTACAAAGAGAATGTTTCATACTACAAAACCCATTTACCCCAAACATCAATTATCTCACAAACGACAAATCGAAAAATCATGAAACTTGCACCATATTTTTTAGCGTTTTATCCTCTTCGATTTGCCGTCCCTCAACGCATACTTTCGATAAAAAAAATTGTGGTTTGTTGGTGGGTTTTATAAATTAGTAACACATGTGTTAGTGATTGATTGTACATTTTATTTACGGTCATGGTTAGGGTTTAGGGTTAGGATTTAGCTGGGTTCATGGTTTAGGGTTTAGATCTTATGTTTTAGTAGGGTTTAGGGTTTATTAGGGTTTAGGGTTTAGTATGATTTAGGGTTTAGAGTTTTATAAAGCGTTTAAGGTTTAGGCCCGAAACCCCAAAACCCAAACCCTAAACCCTAAACCCCAAACCTCAAACCCTAAACCCTAAACCCTAAACGCAACACTCTAACACATGTGTTAGTAACATATGAAACCCACCAAAAAAATGAAGAAAAAAAATTCGTCGGAAGTATGCCTTGAGGGACGGCAAATCGAAGAGGATAAAACGCTGAAAATTATGGTGCAAGTTTCATGATTTTTCGATTTGTCGTTTGTGAGATAATTGATGTTTGGGGTAAATAGGTTTTGTAGTATTGAACATTCTCTTTGTACATGTGACATGATATCATTAGTTCCTTTAGTCTCACACAAAATTTTAGTCTCATTTAAACCTCACCCTAGTCAATATATATGTTGTATGCTAACTATTTGTACTCATCATTCATAATGGGTACCCGTACGAAAAGCTGCATCAACTAATAGTTTCCGGACGTTTTCGATTTTTTGGGGTGATCGATGTTTATAATAGATCATTATTAATTATTAATAATGATATAACAATGAATGAAAAGTTAGCCGCTCTCTTTTTAGTAATTTAAATTGGATAATAATTAACAATCTACACTTGTCACTTATCTAACAAAATAAAATCGTAACAATTACTACATCTTGTAAGATGGGGTGATTTTCTTGCTTTGGTCTAGCTTTGTGGTGTAATGTATGCATGTACGTTGTTTGTTGTTTTAATTTAATGATATCTGTCTGTTTTTGGTAAAAAAAAATAACTACTACTTTCATTGTGACTTCGGCCCCCATATATAAATGTTATACAATTATAAACATATGCACAAAGAATACTTGTAACAAAAAGACCAACAAACTCTTTTCTATTCGTATAACCAAAAAACTAATAAAATCTTTTTTTATTCAAAACCTAAACATCATCATCATCATCATATCAATATATCTATCTATCTATCCTTTATACAAAAATATATTTCTAAGTAATTTCAATTAACTCTCATCTTCACTTGTTGCTGTTGTTGACCTTCCATTATTGGTACCAAAGTCAACTGTCACCCAAATTTCCCTTCTTACCCTTCCCTGATCACTTTCCACCTCACCATTCTTCTTTTCCACGTCATCATCACATTCCATCTTATACCTACACACAGGACACGTGCCATGAATCTTCAACCATTTCTCAACACATCCACCATGAAACTTGTGCTTACACGGCATCTCCTTTGCCACGTCACCAACTCTCCATTCTTCCATACATATCACACATTCACCACCTCCTAACCCTAACTTTTCAACCTCTTCTCCATCCGTACACTTAATCTCCACACTTTTCAGATCGTCGATCGCCGTTTGACTCGCCGGCGGTTGACCGTCTTTCCTCGTCGTCAAATCATTCAAGAACGATTCGAAACCGTTGGTGGTTCCGATCACCATCATAGCTTGCGTCACCGGGTTTATGATAATAAGCCGGTCTGGATGCTGACGGTTGTCGGAGTCGTGCTCCGGGTCGGATCGGGTGGCTGTGATGGACGCAAACAACGGCATCGCCATCAGTCGGTCGAGTAAAGCTGAAACTGATACTGATTCTGCTGCAGAAGACATTTTTGAGAGTCGGTGATTAACTAGGGTTTAGTTTGTGTTTATGATGAAAAAAAATTTAGAATTAAATTTGGGGGAAATTTTTGGAGAGGGCATAAAAAGGAAAGGGAAGAAGAGTGTGGAAGGATCTGGAATGTATATGTTGTGTACGAGTGTAATAAACTAATAATAATATACAGTCATAATTTAGTGTATATACAGGTGTATTGCTATTATACGCAGGTGGGTGTTAGGTTAGGATAATTGTGCACTGCGAATGGATAAAATTGGGATATTAAAGGAGTAGTGATCCGATGTGGTAAGTTTTACAGATCTGGAAGTTTCTAGCCCTTGATTTCTTATTCAACGACATATATTTTTATTTTATTTTTATATAATACTCCGTACTAACTACTACGGATCCGTGAAATTCGCAGAATCGTTCATGAAAAATATTTAAGTAATATATTAACATATAATTGTTATTATTAGCTTAAGTTTTATATACTATATATACAATATTTTTTATATATAATAAAATAATGTACATATCAACGGGTGAACTTTGTACCATACGTAATTATATTTTAATTTTGTATGATATGAATATATGAAATTGTTCGTTATCTTGAACGTACTGAAACTTTGAATTACTTAATTAAAAAGTTAAATTGTTAGCTTTAAAATTTTAAATCTTGAATATACAATAGTTTATGATATCTTGGTTTCGTATTTTTATCGTGTTTTAAATTTGCATAGTATTTTCAATAATTAATTATTTCTTTGTTTGATCAAAGTTACATACATTGGGATAATCGAAACCAGTAATAAATATGAAAAATCGATAGGTAATACTTTTTTGGTACCAGCGGTTATTGGGTCAAGTACGGTTACAAATATTTTAAACGGGTATGGATACAAATACATTAAAACCCGATGGAACTCGACCCAATGGCATTCATAATCTAAGCATTGTATATTAGAAATGATGAAAAAATTAAAAAGACAGTGGTATGGGTCAAATACACTAAAACCCGTCGAAACTCGACTCGTTGGCATTCATAATCCAAACAATTGCAAATTAGAAATTCATAAAAGAATTCAAAAAAGGTGTTCGTATAAGAATTTAAATCACTGGGCGATAGAATTTAAATCACTGGGCGATAGAATGAAGTCATAATTTTTTGGAATTAAAAATAACTTATTGGTGTTTTTTTCAGAAAATATAAAATAAAAAAGATTGTCAGAAGAGTTTGAATTATGAAAGAAATAATTAAGTATTTATTAAATTAAAACTTCCATAAAATATTTGGAGGATTATATACAATTAAAAAAGTAAATGATTTATATTGTAAATATTGAATGGTCTATATTGTAAATATAGAAGGGTATATTAGTCTTTTAGTCATATAAAAATAGAATTAATGATGTCATTAAATAAATGAATGGTTAGATCTTAATTGTTGATCTCCATCTAATGGCTATCATTCTTTCAAGATTTTTCTTTTAATATATAAGATAGACTCCTGAATCCTGATATATCCAATCATCGCACGACTTATATTTTTATTTTATTTTATTTTAATTTATTTTTTATCTTTTTTATTTCTTTAAAAATATTATTTAGGAGTTACACGTGACTCTCGTACCATGTTTGAATGGTACGTGTCCGCATCCACTCGCATGGTGAATCGACGTTGGCAAATGATGTATCCACAAATCAATTGCATGTGCTCAGAAACGGGTTCGAACTTTTGACATATCGCTCACACATGTGAAATCTGGGTACTTGCGGTGACGGTACCATTGTCTTTTTTCTATGTATATTTTTAGTTCTACGATAAGCTGCTGGTGATATTTTCACTACTTATTTTGATAAATCTATCTAAGCTGTGAATCTACAACCACCTATACAATACATATAACCACGGTAAACATAGTGGTCAATATGTAGCTACAGTGATGAATCTATGATCAAAACTTATACGGGTTCATAATAAGTCAACATTACTAAAGTGGCAAAAATAAATGTTCACACATGCCGACTGAGTTGGATCATTTTTTGAAAGTAGCGGAAAAGTAGCATTAGAATAAAACAAGAAACAAAGTTATAACACCAAATAAACACAAACCAAAAACAAAACCTTCAATATTACAAGGAGTAGCAAAGAGAGGCTAGCTACCAAATTATATATATCGGGCATTGATCACTTCTATTCACATTCAAAAACTTATCATATCACAAATAAAACATAAAAGATCAAACAATAGTTATAATTTCTCTACATAATTAAAAAAGTATATAAAAATAAGCACCCTAAATTTTTCATGGTTAACAAAATAATTACCAATACATTGAGAAATCAATGATTTGCAATTGAGGATCGAAGGTAAACTACAGTTGGGGAAGGTATTCCTTTAACTTTTGATCATTTGATGAATGAATGATTATTGATTAGCGATTTAGCATTTAAGGATCAAGGATCGAAGGTAACTAACAGACTGTCAATGGGAAAACACGTCAGTTTCGTATTTTGATTAAAAACGTGAGTTTAATCTCATGTAACAATGCAATAATATAAATATGGATATAACTTATGAGTGTGATAAAAATTCTGTAACAAATAACAACATATTCAAAATCAATTGTTCAATTGGACACATAATGCATATAATTCATTACGATTTATGAGGATACTATGACAAAACATCAAACTTTAAGGACTAAAATGCCACAATGCAGTGACACAGGGGTCAAATATCAAACATTCGCAAAAGTGCAGAGCGGGAATAATCGACGGTTAGTGGTATCACCATTAACCGCTATTACGAAATTTGAATTTACAGTTACGGACCACCAATATCATATTTACTTATTTCCACTTCAAAATCTTCACTTACAACCATTCCAATTTCACCAAATTCTCACCCTCTCAAAATGCAACCATCAGATGAAGCAGGCATCAGAATCTACACACCATCCCCGCAACCCATCCCTGATCCGCCGTTACCACCATCCCAAACCACCATACCTCCACCACCCAGCGGTGGACCGAAACGATTCCAAAGAACTATCTCAAAAGGGGTCCAGAAAACACTCTCCAAAACGTCAATGCTCGTAAACTTCCTCCCAACCGGAACGCTCCTCACGTTTGAGATGGTCCTCCCTTCGATCTACGGCAAAGGCCAATGCTCCACTGTAGGAACCCTAATGATCAACATCCTACTTGCCATTTGCACTTTTTCGTGCTTCTTCTTTCACTTCACTGACAGTTTCCGTGGCCCCGACGGGAAGGTTTACTATGGGTTCGTCACACCATCGGGTTTAAAAGTGTTTAAACCGACTATAAACGTTGAAGTGCCAAAAGACGATAGGTATAAAGTCGGGTTAAGTGATTTCATACACGCAATGATGTCGGCTATGGTTTTCATGGCGATCGCATTCTCGGATCATCGAGTTACCAATTGTTTGTTTCCGGGTCATGCTAAGGAGATGGATGAAGTGATGCAGAGTTTCCCGTTGATGGTTGGAATTGTTTGTAGCGGTTTGTTTCTTGTGTTTCCTAATACCCGTTATGGTATTGGATGTTTGTCTGCCTGATGAATTGTGTTTTCGTATGTGATGTTATTATAACTATCTGTATCTTGTTAGGTAAAAGTCGTAAACTGTTTTGTGTTTTCTCTTTGTGCCATGAACAAAACATAGCATATATCAAAGAATAATCATACAAATATATCTCTCAAATAGTACTACAAAAACATCGATAGATGAATAACTTGGATGTTAATATACCCGTATATATACTAGACTAGATGGCTCTACGTATCTATATGCATAGGTAGAAAAAGTACCTAACTACACTGATACAACAATAGCGTTGCCCTGTATGGTTATGTGAGTTGGCTTTCGAAGGGTATTACTGTTAATTACCACAGCAAAATGCTCGGTTGTCTTCTTGTAGCTTCTGCCATAGACATAGCATTTCTCGAGGTCCTTGGTAGTGAGCAACAACGTAACCATCTTTGCATCCTTCGTTATACACACGTTCTTCCTGCTCGTATTTCACTTCTAAACCGTTCTTTTTTAGATCTGCAATCCAGATCCCCATTGCTACATCTTCTAGCTTAAACATCTGTTTCACCAAAAAAATAATTATGAGTTTCAAACCTTTTTTTAGTTTGGTGAATGGTTGGGAAATATGTTGAGGCCGGTAAAATTCCACTAATATGAAAATTTCGTAACCACTTTCGTATTTGTTGGAACTTACCCATCCTAATCTGGCCAGTCAGATTCTTTAATCTCTATGTGGTATCGTTTTAATTTAACTTGACTTAAAAACTTAAACGAAATATTAACATAACATGTAAGCTCATTTTTAACTATATATTACATTACATTCTTTACCTTAATAAACAAGACATTAACAACACCACAAAGATTCACATTTTTTTCGGGTCCAAGGGTCGTGTAGATTGGCTTTTACATGACTAATCGGAATTCAGGCAATTAACTGGACCAAACCGATTCATTTTAACCTCTTTTTGGTCCATCAATAGGACTGGTCTCTGTATCAGGCCAGTTTGTTCATCTATTTATTGAGATAATAACACTATGAAATATTACCTTTAGTCGGCCTTCTTTGTGCTTATTGTTGATCGCCTTTGCAATGTCACTAGACACAACATACCCAGGACCATGTGCCCATGGAGGGTATCTTTCTTCTGGCCATTCCTAACAGAAAAAGGATAAATTTATAAGTACATTGAAGGGGTAAAAGGTAAAACACATCAACAGTTGACTAATTTTTGACACATAATATTACCAACTTTAAATGTAAAAGATACCTCGGGGCTGATATACCACTTGCTGTCAGGATTTCGATGGGGTTGTGAATCAGAATTAATTAAACCGTAGAGTAATCCATGACTCACATTAACTCGATTTAGAGAAATCAATACTTCATCTACACGAACAAATGCATCATCATCTGTCTTCATGACATATTTCGCAGAGATAACTTCTGTCTGTTATTAATGTCTGGTCAGTAACACATCACAAACTTGTTCATAGAATATGAAGGTACAAAACACTTACCCCAAAGATACATATAGCAATGGTCTTCCATGAGATAAGACTATAATAGTCAACAAAAGGCATCAACTGTATATCTCCATAAGTCTTTGCCTCATTCCATAGTTCCTCATTCACCACTCGATTCTTATGCTGCAATATTCATATAATCATATTTGATTGTATAATTTTGAGATCGAGCACTAAATAAGGCGAATCAAATAATTACTCACCAAACCAACGAAGAAACGAACTGCTACTTCTCCTGATTTCACTGCAGGATATTGCATCCATGTTCTTCGAACAGCCATCCGTCGTTTAAAATTGTTTGCAGTTGAGAAGACACCAATTAATAGATTAATCTTTTTCTTAAGAGGAATTGAAGGCGATTTAAGAGATTCTAGGTCAATTATATGATCTGAATCTTCAGAAGTCGGCAAACCACTGGCTACAACTGACACCAAAATTTAAGTCTCCTGAAATCCTTACTTCACTAACAAGCCAAGGCTCCAAAGTCTGTTGTGATGATAAGAGATAGAGTCAAATTTCACAAAGGTTTAAGAATATCAAGTCTTTTGGTGCTAAAGAATAACTAAAGTCAAAGAAATTACTTCTCGAAAAGCAAAAGATGTTATGTGTTTCCCATCAACTGTCATCTGGATGCCTTCTGATCCAACCCGGAGAGTTGCTACTGAAAGGTAGCCTTGCTTAAATGGGAAATATGTTCTGGGTTTCGTTCCATTAATAACTTTACCCACCTTCTCATTGCACTGGCCAACTCGTCCACTGTAAAAAAAAAAGAAACATAATTAAAAAAGAAAAAAAAACACAATTAGCTCCTCAAGAGTATTGAATTCTAGATAACATTAGCTTAAGACCACACATATACATCGCAGTGTACAGAAAATGTTAACTCTGGGATTAGTTTTACAATTCATTTTAAACTTTAAGTATTTGATTAGAACACCCTTATGTTACATGTAAAATGGGGGGGAAATCCAGTACAAGTTATCTAAATTCAGTTATTGTCTTCTTCATAATTATTTATCACATCCATTTAGCGACGCAAAATATTTAATTCAGTTGCCTAGAGACAGGGGCAGAGACTAGACTGCGAGAAACAATATTCAATCTAAGTACTTTCTCCCCACAGTCAGTATAAGAAAGTATAATTGCCTAGGATAGTAAACCTGGGTAACTTCTTA